>OZ035829.1:37340474-37382620 GCA_964034765.1 Knipowitschia caucasica | reverse complement strand
ACCAGAGAGAGAGGATGAAGAGAGAGGCCAGAGAAAGTGACCAGAGAGACCAAAAAGAGAGACCAAAGAGAGGCCAGAGAGGGAGAAGAGAAAGAGAGCAGGGAGAACGACCACAGAGAGACATGTGAGCATTTTAACCAATCAGAGTGATGCAGAGAGAGAGACCAGAGAAAGGGACCAGAGCGAGCAGAGTTTGTTGCACTAACGTATGGATTTATAGAAACAAAAGTATTCCCCGTCTCTGGGGACGAGCCGTTTTACTTCACACTGAGCTCTGTGGGAGAACCTCCTTAAGCTGCAGTACCACTGGTCGCCACTAGTCCGTTTAGAGTCGGGGTTAAACACAAATACTCTCTCTCCACATAATATAATAATCCCGGCTCCACACGCACACACAGTTTTACGGCACTTTACCTCCTCTGACCTCTCTCCTCTTTTACACACACCAGGAAGGAAGCTTTTGTCTCTTCCCAAACACCATTGACCCCTCGCTGGTCCCTCGCTGGTCCCTGCAGCCGGGGTCCTCCTCCTCAGAGCCGGCCCCAGTCTGCATATGGCTCAGGTCTGGATCATAAAGTGCTGTGTTTTAGAGATAGTTTCCTCTCCTGGGTTCGTGTTTCCTTTTACTGAGTGACGGGTGAAGTTTTAGACAGAGGAACCCAAACAAAAGCTCGGGTTAGAGCCGGACTCCAGGCCTCTGCTGTCATACATGTTTTACACGGATATGAGTTTGTCGTCGGTGAATGATGGGAGAATGTTTTTGGATATTCAGATTGTGTTGATTTGTTCTATGGCTGTAATGAACTGGTTTTGTGTTGATTGATTTGTTTGATGATTATTCTTTTGATTAACAGTCGTTGATTGGGTCTTGAAAGATCAGTGAGTATGGGATTTTCACCAAGGCAAGGCTCAGGTGAGAGAGAGATCAGAGAGACACCAGAGAGAGACACCAGAGAGAGAGCAGCGAGAGAGGCCAGAGAGAGCGAGCAGAGAGAGCAGAGAGAGAGCAGAGAGAGAGCAGAGAGAGACCAGAGAGAGAGAGCAGAAAGAGAGCAGAGAGAGAGCAGAGAGAGACCAGACAGAGACCAGAGAGACACCAGAGAGAGAGACCAGAGAGAGACCAGAGAGAGACCAGAGAGACACCAGAGAGAGAGACCAGAGAGAGAGCAGCGAGAGAGGCCAGAGAGAGGCCAGAGAGAGACACCAGGGAAAGAGACCAGAGAAAAGGACCAGAGAGAGAGACCAGAGAGGCCAGAGAAAAGGACCAGAGAGAGAGAGGCCGTAGAGAGAGACCAGAGAGGCCAGAGAAAAGGACCAGAGAGAGAGACCAGAGAGCGGCCAGAGAAAAGGACGAAATGCCAATATCTCAGCATTGACCTATAAGAAACCTGGAAGTTACTGATCAATCTCAAAAGTGTCTCTTCCCTAACATCGTTGACCCCTCGCTGGTACCTGCAGCCGGGGTCCTCGTCCTCAGAGCCGGCATGTGAGAGACCAGAGAGAGAAACCAGAGAGAGAGACCAGAGAGAGAGACCAGAGAGAGAGACCAGAGAGAGAGACCAGAGAGAGACCAGAGAGAGACCAGAGAGAGGCCAGAGAGAGACAAGCGAAAGACAAGAGAGAGACCAGAGAGAGGCCAGAGAGAGACCAGAGAGAGGCCAGAGAGAGACAAGAGAGAGACCAGAGAGAGACCAGAGAGAGACCAGAGAGAGGCCAGAGAGAGACAAGAGAGAGACAAGAGAGAGACCAGAGAGAGACAAGAGAGAGACAAGAGAGAGACAAGAGAGAGACAAGAGAGAGACCAGAGAGAGACAAGAGAGAGACCAGAGAGAGACCAGAGAGAGACCAGAGAGAGGCCAGAGAGAGGCCAGAGAGAGACAAGAGAGAGACCAGAGAGAGACCAGAGAGAGACCAGAGAGAGGCCAGAGAGAGACAAGAGAGAGACAAGAGAGAGACAAGAGAGAGACCAGAGAGAGGCCAGAGAGAGGCCAGAGAGAGACAAGAGAGAGACAAGAGAGAGACCAGAGAGAGGCCAGAGAGAGACCAGAGAGAGGCCAGAGAGAGGCCAGAGAGAGACAAGAGAGAGACAAGAGAGAGACAAGAGAGAGACCAGAGAGAGACCAGAGAGAGACCAGAGAGAGACCAGAGAGAGAGAGACAAAATGCTAATATCTCAGCCTTGACCTGAGAAACCTGAAATGATTTCAAAGTTTCTGAGTTTCCCAGTTTGAGTCAGTGTGTGTGGGCCGTCATTTATCTAAGTAGGACACAGTGGAGTGGTGTTGGTCCATATGTACATGTCAAAGGTTAATGAGCTAAACAAACACACACAGACACACACACACACACAGACACACACACACACACGGACCATGTAAGACCGGCTCCTGCTTTCAGATTTCTTATCAGTAAAGTTTATTTAACGCATGAAGTCACGTCTGCGGCCTCAGACTGGGCGGTGTGTCCGAGCTCCCCGCCTCAGAACTCACTCTGTGTTTTCTTCTGTGGTCTTCAGGAACCGAGGCGAGCTGCGAAAACGAGGGAGAGGTCCTGCACATCCCCAACATCACCGACAACCCCTGCATCACCTGCGTCTGCCTGGTAAGAACTGTCTTTTCACATCCTCCGCCGCCGTTTCAGATCCAGATATTTTCCGGAAGTTACTGATTGATCTCGGAAATTGTTATTGCTACAGTATGAGGGACCTAAATATATGTTCGTAATCGTAATCTCCAATGGAAAGAAAACGCCTGCTGATCAGCCTTGTGTGGATGGTGGTGTTGTCAGGTGTTGTGGTTCTTTTGGCACCCCCTGCATTGCTTCCGTTTTGCTTTGTTTTCTCTATGGGCCTCGGTATAGCGGCTCTGGATGTGTTTGAGAGTCGCAGCCGCTCTCAGGTCAATGCTGAGATATTAGTATTTTGTCTCTCTCTCTGGTGTCTATCTGGCCTCTCTCTCTGGCCTCTCTCACTGCTCTCTCTCTCTGGTCTGTCTGTCTGGTCTCTCTCTCTGGTCTCTCCATCTGGTCTCTCTGGCCTCTCTCTCTGGCCTCTCTCTCTCTGGCCTCTCTCTATCTGGCCTCTCTCTCAGGACTCTCTCTCTGGCCTCTCTCTCTCTGGCCTCTCTCTCAGGTCTCTCTCTCTGGCCTCTCTCTCTGGCCTCTCTCTCTGGCCTCTCTCTCTCTGGCCTCTCTCTCTGGCCTCTCTTTCTCTGGCCTCTCTCTCTGGCCTCTCTCTCTCTGGCCTCTCTCTCTGGCCTCTCTCTCTCTGGCCTCTCTCTCAGGTCTCTCTCTCTGGCCTCTCTCTCCGGTCTCTCTCTCTCTGGCCTCTCTCTATCTGGCCTCTCTCTCTGGCCTCTCTATCTGGCCTCTCTCTCCGGTCTCTCTCTCTCTCTGGCCTCTCTCTATCTGGCCTCTCTCTCTGGCCTCTCTCTCTGGCCTCTCTCCGGTCTCTCTCTCTCTGGCCTCTCTCTCTGGCCTTTCTCTATCTGGCCTCTCTATCTGGCCTCTCTCTCCGGTCTCTCTCTCTCTGGCCTCTCTCTATCTGGCCTCTCTCTCTGGCCTCTCTCTCTGGCCTCTCTATCTGGCCTCTCTCTCCGGTCTCTCTCTCTCTGGCCTCTCTCTCTGGCCTCTCTATCTGGCCTCTCTCTCCGGTCTCTCTCTCCGGTCTCTCTCTCTCTCTGGCCTCTCTCTCAGGTCTCTCTCTCTGGCCTCTCTCTCAGGTCTCTCTCTCTGGCCTCTCTCTCTCTCTCTGGCCTCTCTCTCTGGCCTCTCTATCTGGCCTCTCTCTCCGGTCTCTCTCTCTCTCTGGCCTCTCTCTATCTGGCCTCTCTCTCTGGCCTCTCTCTCTGGCCTCTCTCTCCGGTCTCTCTCTCTCTGGCCTCTCTCTCTGGCCTCTCTCTATCTGGCCTCTCTATCTGGCCTCTCTCTCCGGTCTCTCTCTCTCTGGCCTCTCTCTATCTGGCCTCTCTCTCTGGCCTCTCTCTCTGGCCTCTCTATCTGGCCTCTCTCTCCGGTCTCTCTCTCTCTGGCCTCTCTCTCTGGCCTCTCTCTCAGGACTCTCTCTCTGGCCTCTCTCTCTCTGGCCTCTCTCTCTGGCCTCTCTATCTGGCCTCTCTCTCCGGTCTCTCTCTCTCTGGCCTCTCTCTCTCTGGCCTCTCTCTCTGGCCTCTCTCTCAGGACTCTCTCTCTGGCCTCTCTCTCTCTGGCCTCTCTGTCAGGTCTCTCTCTCTGGCCTCTCTCTCAGGTCTCTCTCTCTCTGGCCTCTCTCTCAGGTCTCTCTCTCTGGCCTCTCTCTGGCCTCTCTCTCCGGTCTCTCTCTCTGGTCTTCCTCATTGAAATAATGAGCATTTCACAGAAGGTAACTCCAGAAGTGACGTTGAGTTCTATTTTCAGAATAGAGCCTTTGTGCTCTCTGCGATATGCCCTTTATGAATTAGAAATGAAAGGCCATTTCTGCTCAGCGAGAATAAAGCAAAAAAATAAAGTTAATAAAGTTAAAATAAACTTGCTCGACTGTATGTTTCTGACATGTATTTGAATTGAGGAGTAGTAGTAGTATTAGTAGCAGTATTAGTAGTAGTAGTATGTAGTAGTGGTAGTGGTACTGAATGATAGGTACTGTATATTCATATATTTAGGACAACAGTGCTTGAAAACAGCTCTTCTAAGACTGTATAGATGGATAATGAGCTCGCTAACCCTCGAGCTCTATGAAGCCATGGAGGAGGTTTTGTTCGCTCTGGACCCTGTCGACTTATATTGAAAGTAAACTCCTCTAGCTCAGTAACCGGTTGTTTCCTTTTGTTGCTCAGTAACTCCCCATTTTGGGCTAAACACTTGTGGTTTAACTATCTGTATGAGCCTGGTGTTTTTGTTGTAAATCTGACCCCAAATTCTTATTCCGTACGCGAGTTGCGCAAGAGGCAACAATGCAGTCTCACTCATGATTGGCTCTCTGGTTGCTAGGTCGTTGCTATACAGTCTTTGCTATACACACACATTTGGCAAAGAACATTTACAAACCTTTCTGTTAGTCCTGATCCCGCTCTTGATTGGACTATGGCATTATTCTCTGATCTGTTGTCGGTGAATTGACTAGTTTTTACAGTCCTCTGAGACGTCTGCTGCTGTGATTTAGGGCGATACACACCATAATTTGAATGACATAGAAGTGTCCAACAATGGGGTCAGTACCAGCAGTATCCCCCTTTACTTCCATTCTCCATCACTCACTATCGCCCACATTAGCAGTCAGTGTTGCCCATTAGGTCTTGTGTGTCCTTGTTCTGTACTAGTTTTATTGTGATATGAAAAGTCTGATTGTAACTGAGTTTGGGGGGTGGGGGTACTCATCTTATTCTTTCATCAGCTCACTACTTTTGAGCCGAATCGATAAAGTTCACATAAATAAACAAAATTAATAGATAGACAGATGGATAGAAAAGTAAAATATGTCTTGTGTTTCTCCCGCACCGTGTCTTGAGCTCTGAATCTCGCCTTTGTCGCTGATACCCCAGGATTTGCAGCACGGTCGCAGTGAAACTTGAAGTGGTCGTTGTTTGTTTAAAGATGGCGTCCTGTCGCCGTGACGTCTTGGTTCGTTAAAGCAGAGCCACAGACGTTAGCTCCTCTCGGCTCCGTGCTCTCTGACCTCATGAGTCTTGTTCGCGACCTCCCGGTGAGATCTTTGAGTCGGGGCCACGAGAGGCTTTCACAGATACTTTATTGTTGTTGTAAAACAGTCAATGAATGTAATTTCTCAGAGTTATTCGCCATTTGCAGTAAAACCCCATTGGAATACATGCGCAAAAGTCCCCACAGTGCATCAGACCAGCACATAAACAAAACAAGCTAACATTTACCCACAGTGGGACAAATCAAGAATCTATCAATCCTAATTGTAAGTACCAGGAAGTCACAAACTAGGAAGTTGCTTTGACTCATGGTGCAAACATTGTAAAACGATATTTAAAAAAAAGGAATCCAGAGAGACCAGAGAGAGGCCAGAGAGACACCAGAGAAACACCAGAGAAACACCAGAGAGACACCAGGCCAGAGAGAGAGAGACCAGAGAGACACCAGAGAGAGGCCAGAGAGAGGCCAGAGAGAGAGACCAGAGAGAGAGAGACCAGAGAGACACCAGAGAGAGGCCAGAGAGAGGCCAGAGAGAGAGACCAGAGAGACACCAGAGAGACACCAGAGAGAGTCCAGAGAGAGAGACCAGAGAGAGAGAAGCCAGAGAGAGGCCAGAGAGAGAGACCAGAGAGACACCAGAGAGACACCAGAGAGAGTCCAGAGAGAGAGACCAGAGAGAGAGACCAGAGAGAGACCAAAGGGAGAGGCCAGAGAGACACCAGAGAGAGGCCAGAGACACCAGAGAGAAGCCAGAGAGAGACCAGAGGGAGAGGCCAGAGAGAGGCACCAGAGAGAGGCCAGAGAGAGGCCAGAGAGAGACCAGAGAGAGACACCAGAGAGAGGCACCAGAGAGAGGCACCAGAGAGAGGCACCAGAGAGAGGCCAGAGAGAGGCCAGAGAGAGACCAGAGAGAGACCAGAGAGATACCAGAGAGAGACCAGAGAGATACCAGAGAGAGACCAGAGAGAGACCAGAGAGAGACCAAAGAGAGAGACCAGAGAGAGAGACCAGAGAGAGAGACCAGAGAGCGACCAGAGAGCGAGACCAGAGAGAGACCAGAGAGAGACCAGAGAGAGACCAGAGAGAGACCAGAGAGAGACCAGAGAGAGACCAGAGAGAGGCCAGAGAGAGGCCAGAGAGAGACCAGAGAGAGAGAGACCATAGAGAGAGACCAGAGAGAGAGACCAGAGAGAGAGAGAGACCAGAGAGACACCAGAGAGAGAAACCAGAGAGAAAGATATAAGAAATTATCCAAATTAGAAACAGTCCATATCACTTCTGTCCTGAGTCACTCGCTGTATTAAACACACAGAGGCCATATCCATTATCGAACTCTCCGGAACATGATATAGTGTCGGTCTCTGGCTCCTGATTGGCTGAGGCTCTTATCAGCAGACATCAGCCCGCGTCCTGCTCAGTGGTATCAGTCATCAGGCAGGGAATAGGACCTCCTTTCATCTCCCGTTTGCACCCCTTCAGATCCGCACTGTTAGCTCATTAGCCCTATATTAACTTAGCCTTTGTTTATCTCGGTGGAATCTCTCGACGTTAAACTAAGAACATGCTTTTTTCATTTCCACAGGTTACAGTGAAGTGGCCTTTTAGCTTCCAACAAACTTCCTGATGTGATTTTCCCAAAGCTAATAAAGGCACAGGGTCATTAAGTGGGAGATGTGCGTATTTACGACTTTTAGCTAGACGCCAAATACAAACACACAAAGAGACAAATGTTATTCGAGATCGACCAGTTTAGCGTCCAATGGATTTGACCTTCAGTTTTGTGAGGATGCATCGGTCAGTGTGCAAGGACTTTATGCTCGAAATGTCTGTTTTTCTCCCAGTGGGAATGAGGCTCTAGATGGTTATTGTGAAGATATATTGACCTTTATTTTATTTTATTTAAATGCATCGGTTATATATGTAAAGCGCTTTTTTGGACTCTCAAAGAGGCTTCACATGTCATTCTTCATTCACTCCAAACACGGTGGTGATGAACTACTACTGTAGCCACAGCTGCCCCCCCCCCCCCCCCCCACCACCACCAACCATTCACACACACCAGACTCGTTCTAATGTGGGTGAAGTGTCTTGCCTAAGGACACAGCCACAGTTTGGCACTTAACAAACTTAACTGTGCTAACATTTACCCACAGTGGGACAAATCAAGAATCTATCAATCCTAATTGTAAGTACCAGGAAGTCACAAACTAGGAAGTTGCTTTGACTCATGGTGCAAACATTGTAAAAAGATATAAAAAAAAGGAATCCAGAGAGACGCCAGAGAGACACCAGAGAGAGGCCAGAGACACCAGAGAGACACTAGAGAGACACCAGAGGGAGAGACCAGAGGGAGAGGCCAGAGAGACACCAGAGAGACACCAGAGAGACACCAGAGAGACACCAGAGAGAGACCAGAGAGAGAGAAGCCAGAGAGAGACCAGAGGGAGAGGCCAGAGAGACACCAGAGAGAGGCCAGAGACACCAGAGGGAGAGGCCAGAGAGAGACACCAGAGAGACACCAGAGAGACACCATAGAGACACCAGAGAGAGACCAGAGAGAGAGAAGCCAGAGAGAGACCAGAGGGAGAGGCCAGAGAGAGACACCATAGAGACACCAGAGAGACACCAGAGAGAGACCAGAGAGAGAGAAGCCAGAGAGAGACCAGAGGGAGAGGCCAGAGGGAGAGGCCAGAGAGAGACACCAGAGAGAGACACCAGAGAGAGACCAGTCTCTCTCTGAAGTGTCTTGCCTAAGGACACAGCCACAGTTTGGCACTTTACAGTCGCAGCCGCCCCACTGTGGCACCTGCTGTTCCCAGAGGTCTCCCATCACAGCACTAACCAGGCCCTGCCCTGCTTAGCTTCAGCGGTCCAGTGCTGACCACTATTGATATCTGGTCAGCACTGGAGCTTTTTGAGTGAAGTTTGCATGTTCTCCCCAAGTCGGCATAGGTTTCCTCCAGGTGCTCCAGTTTCCCCTACCACTAAAGATGTGGTTGGGGGGTATTTTTCTTTCTTCTTTCTTCTTCATGAACACATAGTTAAATCCTCCAGCTCTGGTTTTCCTGAACCAGCCTTGAGTCAAATGCACAATGTACAAAATAGTATAACATAACTAAATATTTTAATTTTAATTTGTCTTAAAACTTGGGGTTTTTACAGTCACTAAGTTTTTCCGAGTCTCAGGCAGCATCGTCTCCGTCTCAGTAAAAGAATCTTGTTTATCGCGGCTGATTCTTCAAAGTGTCGAGAGTTTCCGTGGACGACGGGAAACGCAACAGTTTATCAAAGAAAACATCCGGGTCAGACTCGGGTCACGCTAAAAACAGAACCTCAGACATTTCAGTCGTAGATGAAACTTACACTGTGGATTTCAGGTCATTACCATAGTTTTATCACGAGCTCGAGAGAAAGGCTCAAGGAGAGAGTTTGTAGATTACCTTTGTATAAGTTTATAGACAGTTTTATCTCTATCAACATCAGTGAAGACAAAGTTTTATACAAAAGACAAATAGGTTTGGCTTAAGACCTGTTCATATCTCTTCATTTTGACCAATTGAGTAACAAAGTTTGAGGACCCTGCTGTAGAGGCTAGACCACTGGCTCAGCCCAAACATCCTCTGATTGCTGACTTCAGGGCGTTGTTTTAATCCGTTATTCCAATTCTTTTATGCCCTCTGCCATAAAACTGTGCAGGTGTTTGACTTGTGTATTGTAATCTATTGTAACCTGTGCTGCTGAGTGACTTATGAGGTCAGACTCACTGTGTGTGTGTGTGTTTGTGTGTGTGTGTGTGTGTGTGTGTGTGTGTGTTCTGCTTTGAGATTCTGCTGCAAATGAATTGACCTTTGGGATCAATAGTTTTCTGAATCTGAAAGCTAACAAAGCAAGCTCCAACCATGTCATTGTACTCATGCTAAAATCACTGACTATTATCCTGATCCTCGGACCTCAACCTTCTCGCCGTTGATGGTGCTTGAGGCTGAAGGCTGGAGAAGCGGGTTTCTCTAGTTATGCTACTTGTAAATGGAACACTCTGCCTAAGGATAGTATATACTGTATGCGCTGACCCTGAGCTCCTTTAAGAGTGAACGAAAGACTCACTTTTCAGTATTGTTACACAGTTTTTGTAAAGTCCTGGATCTACAGCCTCAGTCCTGGGTCTACAGCCTCAGTCCTGGATCTACGGCCTCAGTCCTGGATCGCAGCCTCAGTCCTGGATCTACGGCCTCAGTCCTGGGTCTACAGCCTCAGTCCTGGATCTACGGCCTCAGTCCTGGATCTACAGCCTCAGTCCTGGGTCTACAGCCTCAGTCCTGGGTCTACAGCCTCAGTCCTGGGTCTACAGCCTCAGTCCTGGATCTACGGCCTCAGTCCTGGATCTACAGTATCAGTCCTGGATCTACAGCCTCAGTCCTGGGTCTACAGCCTCAGTCCTGGGTCTACAGCCTCAGTCCTGGATCTACGGCCTCAGTCCTGGATCTACAGTATCAGTCCTGGATCTACAGCCTCAGTCCTGGATCTACAGCCTCAGTCCTAGGTCTACAGCCTCAGTCCTGAATCTACAGCCTCAGTCCTGGATCTACAGCCTCAGTCCTGGGTCTACAGCCTCAGTCCTGGATCTACGGCCTCAGTCCTGGATCTACAGCCTCAGTCCTGGATCTACGGCCTCAGTCCTGGGTCTACAGCCTCAGTCCTGGAACTACGGCCTCAGTCCTGGAACTACGGCCTCAGTCCTGGATCTACAGCATCAGTCCTGGATCTACAGCCTCAGTCCTGGATCTACAGCCTCAGTCCTGGGTCTACAGCCTCAGTCCTAGGTCTACAGCCTCAGTCCTGAATCTACATCCTCAGTCCTGGATCTACAGCCTCAGTCCTGGGTCTACAGCCTCAGTCCTGGGTCTACAGCCTCAGTCCTAGGTCTACAGCCTCAGTCCTGGATCTACAGCCTCAGTCTTGGATCTACAGCCTTAGTCCTGGATCTACAGCCTCAGTCCTGGGTCTACAGCCTCAGTCCTGGGTGTACAGCCTCAGTTCTGGATCTCCTCCTTGCTCTCTCGTTGGCCTTGCTCTAACCCGCCGGCGTTCGGAAGCGCTGGAAGTGTGAGCGAGTGCGACAGAGACAGCGCAGAGATGGACAGACAGATAGGGGCCAGATAACACATCGTCATGGCGACCGGCCTGTCACTCCGTCTGTCAGCCACATCCACTCCGAGGCCATTACACAGAGGGCCCCACAAAGGCCCTCTGTGAGCCGCGAGGGCCCATTAGTGTGTGTCCTCGGGCCGCATGAGTGAGTGAGGCCCCTGGAGCACAGGCAGCTTCTGTCAGCTCCGCCTGAAGACACATATGAGACTTCTCTGAGGTATTTTAGAGACTCCCAAATTCTTAAAATAGTCTAAAACCGAATAAGTTTTTCCAGTGTCTATGCTCAGTTTTGAGAGATGGTTGCCCTGCTCTCACCTGGTACCCTGCTCTCACCTGGTCTCTTGCTCTCTGCTGGTCCCCTGCTCTCCCCTGGTCCCCTTCTCTCCCCTGATCTTCCCTGCTCTCCCCTGGTCTCTTGCTCTCCCCTGGTCTTCCCTGCTCTTCCCTGGTCCCTTGCTCTCTGCTGGTCCTCTGCTCTCACCTGGTCTCTTGCTCTCTGCTGGTCCTCTGCTCTCACCTGGTCTCTTGCTCTCTCCTGGTCTTCCCTGCTCTCCCCTGGTCTCTTGCTCTCCCCTGGTCTCTTGCTCTCCCCTGGTCTCTTGCCCTTTCCTGGTCTTCCCTGGTCTCTTGCTCTCCCTTGGTCTCTTGCTCTCTCCTGGTCTCTTGCTCTCTCCTGGTCTCTTGCTCTCCCCTGGTCACTTGCCCTTTCCTGGTCTCCCCTGGTCTCTTGCTCTCCCCTGGTCCTTCTTCTGAATGACCTCTTTTTTAAGGGTTCTCCTGGCTGGCCCATGTGGCTGAAAGGTGGAAGCCCCCACACTTGTTGTCTTGTCAACAGTACATACATTTGTACACATCATTTGGAACCCATCTGTGTGTGTATGTGTGTGTCTGTGTGTATGTGTGTGTGTGTGTGTGTATGTCTGTATGTCTCCGTGTGTTTCTGCCTGTGCGTATGTGTCTCTCTATCTGTGTGTGTGCGTGTGCGTGCGTGTGTAGGTGTGTGTGTGTCCTCAGAGATGAACAAACACATTAATCTAATCTGTTCATTTCCTCAGTTTCATCAAAGTTTATGAGAAAATCAATGAACAAACATCATGGGGTCGCGACTCACACAGGAGCGATCCATACCAGGAGCTCCTTTGATCAGGGACAGGTTTGAGGCTTTGTTTCCGGAATGTGGAGAGAGAGAAACTGTTTAAGTTTTTAGGTCAAAAGGACAATCAGACGTTAGCGCCAAACAAACGATTTAAGCTGTAAATGGTGAGTTTTACATGAGAGTGAGTAGGAGCCAGAGCGAGAAGGAGCAAAACTCTGTCTATGAGCATTTCTCTCTCTATGTGTTTGTGTGTGTGTGTGTCTCTGTTTGTGCATGTGTGTCTGCGTCTATGTGTGGGTTTGTATGTGTGTTTCTACGCGTGTGTGTATATGTGTGTCTCTCTGTGTATGTGTGTGTGCGTCTGTGTGTGTGTGTATGTGTATTTCTATGTGTGTGTGTATGTGTCTTTCTGTTTGTGCATGTGTGTTTGTCTATGTGTGTCTCTGTTTGTGCATGTGTCTGCATGTTTGTCTGTGTGCGTGTGTCTCTGTGTGTGTCTTTGTCTATGTGTGTGTGTATGTGTGTCTCTCTGTGCATGTGTGTGTGTGCATGTGTGTGTATCTCTGTACATGTGTGTGCGTGTTGTTTGCATGTGCGCCTGTGTGTGTGTGTCTGCATGTGTGTGTGTCTTTAGGCCAGACTGAGCACAAACTGGTCAGAATGAGCTGTAGTTTTGTGTGTAGATGGATTGTTATTGTGGTAGTACCCATGTTGTTGGCAGGGGTATGCGCTCTCCGGGTGCATATTCAAGTTTCCTGAATTATCCCTGAGTTTTTCCCCAGAGTTTGAACTGAAAGCTTTTGTCTTGAGTCTTTTTTTACCGTTTTAAAGTTGCGTATGTTTTATCGAAGCGCAGACAGAGGACACATTCTCTCAGTGTGTGTCCGAGGATCTGTGCGTCTCTGAATGGACGACTGTGTTGTGTTGTGTAGTGTTGTGGTGTCGTCTGTGTTGTGTTGTTGTCTGGGCCCTGAGCCGCGGTGGCTCCTGCCCTCTGCCGGGGTCACCGCCTGTTTGTGCAAGAGGTCAGAGGTCACTGCTGCTGCGGCTGAGAAGGTCCACAGCAGCGGAGCCGGAGCCGGTCCAGAACCATCAGAAGTTACATTCAAACTGGATTAGTCCAGTTTTCTGAGACCATGTGTTTCTTGTTTTGCTGATCTCGCCTCTGTTTAATTTATTTTGATGATAATACGTTTTTTCCTCACGATCAGAAAAGTTTGATTACGAGAAACTAGTTGTGGTTTAATATTTTAGACATAATAACAGAAAATAAAGTATTTACTGTATGTACACACAAGAACACAGTGGAGAGAGAGAGAGAGAGACCAGAGAAAGAGGCCACAGAGAGAGAGAGAGACAAGAGAGAGAGATTAGAGAGGGAGACCATAGATTAGAGAGAGACAGACAAGAGAGAGAGAAAGCACAGAGTGAGAATGCAGAAAGAGAGACCAGCGAGGCAGAGACCAGAGAGGGAGAGGCTAGAGAGAGACACCAGCGAGAGAGACCAGAGAGAGAGACCAGAGAGAGAGTCTAGAGAGAGAGAGACCAGAGACCAGAGACCGAGACCAGAGACAGAGACCAGTGAGAGACACCAGAGAGAGACACCAGAGAGAGAGACCAGAGAGAGAGTCTAGAGAGAGAGAGACCAGAGACCGAAACCAGAGACAGACACCAGCGAGAGACACCAGCAAGAGACCAGGGAGAGAGATTAGAGAGGGAGACCATAGATTAAAGAGAGACAGACAAGAGACAGAGAGAAAGCACAGAGAGTGAGAATGCAGAAAGAGAAACCAGAGAGGCAGAGACCAGAGAGCGAGAGGCTAGAGAGAGACACCAGCGAGAGACACCAGTGAGAGACACCAGAGAGAGAGACCAGAGAGAGAGTCTAGAGAGAGAGAGACCAGAGACCAAAACCAGAGACAGACACCAGCGAGAGACACCAGCAAGAGACCAGGGAGAGAGCAGAATGAGAGACCAGAAAGAGATTCCACAGAGAAAAACCAGAGATGGGCCTTCTGATTCATGGTGTCAGAGAGAGTTCATGATTTAAAATAGATGTTTATGTCTGAATGGCTTTTTGCTCTATTTCTCTGTGAATAATTGATAATAAACTTAATATTAGGAGAGAGACCTTCAGGACTCGCCGCTGTCCATCTCTCCGGCTCAGAGACACAGCTGTCACTTTTAGCTCTCTCTCCTCCTTTTTAATTTCCCGTCGACTCTCTCTGAAAGCAAATATTATTCTAGAAATCCCGACTGTTTACGAGCGTGTCCTGTGTACTTCAGATTTGACGACATGTAAACCACAGTGCAGCATTGTTGCCGCGTGACCTTCAGTAATAGAGTGAGTGAATGATTGAATGGGGTCTGTTTGGGCGGAGAGAGGTGTAAGACCACGTTTGTTTAGTCCTCGCCGTTTCCATGACGTTCTGCTTTGACCTCGCTCAAAATACCAACTTTGCAATTTTCCGACGAGAACTTCCAATATATCTGCCTCAGCTCGGGGACTTGTTGTTGGTGCTCGGACCAATTATGTTTCTGTTTGCATTCAGAGACTAGAGAGGGGCCAGAGAGGGACCTGAGAGGGACCTGAGAGGGACCTGAGAGGGACCTGAGAGGGACCTGAGAGGGACCTGAGAGGGACCAGAGAGGGACCAGAGAGGGACCAGAGAGGGACCTGAGAGGGTGTGTGTGTGTGTGTGTGTGTGTGTGTGTGTGTGTGTGTGTGTGTGTGTGTGTGTGTGTGTGTGTGTGTGTGTGTGTGTGTGTGTGTGTGTGTGTGTGTGTGTGTGTGTGTGTGTGTGTGTGTGTGTGTGTGTGTGTGTGTGTGTGTGTGTGTGTGTGTCTGTGTGTGTGTCTTTGTGTGTGTGTGTGTGTCTTTGTGTACGTACAGTATGTGTGTGTGTGTGTGTGTGTGCGTGTGTGTGTGTATGTGTGTGTGTGTGTCTCTGTGCACGTGTTTATATGTATGTATGTATGTGTTTGTGTGTGTGCGTATATGAAGCCCTGTGAGTCGCTGGTATGCCGAGTCTGTGTGACCTCTGAACCCGGGCCCTTCGGGGGGCGGGGCCTCTGTGTACTTTCACTTTATGCAAATGAGAACGACAGACACAGGCACTTAACGACAGACTGTGGTAGATTCTTTCCACTCGTTCAGTGTTTGGAGAAAACTTTCTTCTTATGGATCATCAATACTACTTATTATATGTGGCCTGGACTACATAGACCATAATCCTTTGCTCTACACTCCCATCAGTGGCACATTTTAGCACTTTTACATGTCTTTGGAATATGAGTTTCAAATTCTATAAGCCTTTTTGTGAGTTTTGGTCTATACTGCACACTTCTACTTCTACCTCTATCTCTAATTTCTGAGTTGAAATGATTGTGCAAAAATATGTATTGCTGCTTAATCAGTAACAATAGTAAAAAACATAACTATCTTGGCCAATGTTAAGATCTCTCAAACTAAAAAACCACGTAGAAAAATAGATATTACATCAAAATGACTTATTTTTGCCTCTGAAATGGTTGTTATTATTACGTTATTTACACTAAAAGCCACAAGGGGTAAGTCTAAAATCCACAATCACAACAATTATTATTATTATTGTACATTATTTCTTTACTTCCCCCTCCTTCTTGCACATATAAGATCAGATATTCCGTTATTGGACCCTCAGTGGGGACATTTCAGTGTCATCGTTGCACATTACAGCAGAGAAAAAGAAAGAAATAAGACTTAGACTGTTTGAAGTGTGCAATCTATCAAGATAATAGATAAAAAATTAAAATAGATTCAAATAAAATAAAACTCTGGAGCTATAATTGCATCTGAGTGTGTAGAGGAACATGGCATCAGGGGTTTTTCTTGGTCCTCTCTGTCTTTGCTCTGTGGTCTTGTTGTTAATTGGAGAGACTACTTAGCAGGGTCTGGTTTGAGCTGGTCCAGTCTGGTCGGGTCATTTGTTTTTTGTGTGAATTGATGCCTAAATGGGTGGTTTTAATGTTCACACTTGTTGCTCTCGTTCACTTTAACTGGATCTGTTCTGGTTTGAGGATGTAAAACCATCAAACAAGGAACCAGACAGGGTCCAGTTAGGATCCAGGACTGAGGCTGTAGATCCAGGACTGAGGCTGTAGATCCAGGACTGAGGCTGTAGATCCAGGACTGAGGCTGTAGACCCAGGACTGAGGCTGTAGATCCAGGACTGAGGCTGTAGATCCAGGACTGAGGCTGTAGACCCAGGACTGAGGCTGTAGATCCAGGACTGAGGCTGTAGATCCAGGACTGAGGCTGTAGATCCAGGACTGAGGCTGTAGATCCAGGACTGAGGCTGTAGATCCAGGACTGAGGCTGCAGATCCAGGACTGAGGCTGTAGATCCAGGACTGAGGCTGTAGATCCAGGACTGAGGCTGTAGATCCAAGACTGTAGACCCAGGACTGAGACTGTAGACCCAGGACTGAGGAGGCTCTTCCTGGTTCCCAAACTTCTGCACAAAACATTATTCACAGGCAGCAGTGATCTCAGTGTAATGGAGTTGACACTTATCTGCTCATAAAAAGCATGCTACAAGAACAGCCTGTTATTAGCATCAGAGCAGACGCTGAGCCCAAATGTTTTCTGAAGGTGTCTTTGTGACCGACGGACACATTTGTAAATGATACACTCGTGATATGTTGATGTTCGAGCCGATTACAGACAGATCTCTGTTTCACCTTAAAAAATCTTGTATTTGTGTCATTTAAAATAGACTCATTGTCAGTTCTGAGCTCAAAAATGTGGGAAAAACTGATTTGATGTTAGTTTTGTCTCGTGCTATAATTGACTTGGACTGAAGCTCGAGTCTGGACTAGAACCAGGAAGTACCATCGCATTAGTCCTGGTCTCAAGTCTCTGCTTCCTGTGGCTCAGAGAATAGACTTTAAAGCAGCTCTGTTTATTAAAAGTCTCTCCACGGCCTCAAAATACATCTGTGACATGTTAGAGCCATATGAAGAATCTGGAACAGTCTTCCTGAAATTGTGAGACAGGCTTCTTCTATGACAATGCTCAAATCCAATATGTTTAGCTGTGCATAGTATCAAGCTAAAGGTAAAGGTGCACTTCATTAATCCCCGTCGGGCAATTCATCCTCTGCATTTGACCCATCCTGATGCCGCTAAAGCTTACGTCAGGAGCAGTGGTCGCCGTAGTAACAGCGCCCGGGAACCCATCTCCAGATGTTGATGCTCGGCTTGGTCAGGTCCAGAGCTGAAGGATTTTACCTAGTGTGCATGTTTTTAGTGATAGGGGAAACCAGAGTACCCGAAGGAAACCTACGCAAGAATGGGGAGAACATGCAAACTCCACTCAGAATCTCAATGTCTCAATGTCAATTTCTTTTTGAATGTACTGTGATTAATTCTCATTTTCTGACTTGTTTTGTTCGGCACTTGGACTTGCCTTGTCTATGAACTGTGCTATACAATAATATACTTGCCTTGTCTAGATAAAAAATACAATAGGGCGAGTGTTTTCTGAGAACATGAAGATTTCAAAGTCAAACCATTGATTAAAACAGCACTAGTTTGCAGGAACAGAATAAGAATCATATCTGGGTCTATTGTACCGTGAGTCCCCGGTCCCGGCCCCCGGTCCCGGCCCCTGACCACATCACTGCAGAGAGAGGCATAAACCTTTCCACACTTATTATTTTTAGTAATAATTGCACAAAAAGCCGAACGACAGAACTCTATTATCCCGCCACAGCTCTGCGTGTCATTTGTGTTGGCTCCGTCTCTCGGGCCCTGTCACCGCCGTATCCCTACGCCACCGGTCACTCCACCACAAGATCATTCTCTTATGGCAGCGACCGAGCCATTCCTGGAAAACTCTGCTCAAAATGGCCGCCGCTCCGTCTGTCCCCACGTCCCTCTTCTGTGTGCGGGACGTCCGGCCTCCTCCCCATGACATCACCGGCCTCCGCGGTCGGGCCCCGGGTCTATATTAAAGCGTGCATTTATGTCGCAGCGGGAGGAGGAGGACGAGAAAGAGGAGGAGGCTTTGATCGCTCTCCACGATGACTTTGTAAAGCTGCAGTGTGTGAAGTACTAGAGCCACAGGATTAAACGCCTCGTAAAGACTGGGTGTGAAACAAAAGAGAAGGAGAAGGAGGAGAAGGAGAAGAAGTAGAAAGAGGAGGAGGAGAAGAAAAAGGAGAAGGAGAAGAATGAGAAGGAGGAGGAGAAGAAGAAGATGACAAAGAAGGAGAAATTTCAACATTGTCAGAAAAGAAGCCTGTCTCACATTTTCATGTTTAGTCCTGACTCTGGGACCCGCAGGAGGCCAGTCCCTGTGCTCCTCAGAGTCCCAGCAAGAGGCCAGTCCCTGTGCTCCTCAGAGTCCCAGCAGGAGGCCAGTCCCTGTGCTCCTCAGAGTCCCAGCAGGAGGCCAGTCCCTGTGCTCCTCAGAGTCTCAGCAGGAGGCCAGTCCCTGTGCTCCTCAGAGTCTCAGCAGGAGACCAGTCCCTGTGCTCTTCAGAGTCCTCATTGGTTCATTTGGCACTAACATGTCTCAGATGTACCTTGGTGCAAGGCCGCGGAGAGACATTTTCTGAAACACTACATTTGAAGTGAAAGCAAAAGGATCCAGGGTTTTGTTGAATTAAAAACAGATAAATAAATAAATAATAATAATAATAATAAAACCCCTGCGATCCCAGCAGTGACTTTGGCTAAGACTCTAGAATCTTCTCAACTACAAACTCAAAGCTTTGCCCGTTTGTGGTCTTTACAAATATTAAATCAAAAATGAAATCTTTGCTCATAAATTTCAAGTCGTGTTTCTTTCCTCTTTCTTGACTCTGCACGTTCTGGCCTTGTTTGTTTTGCCGTCGCTCTAATAATGTAGTGTGTTAAATAATAAATGAGAGGATTTAGAAAAACTCTGAGGCTCAAGTCCCGGTGAGTCTCTGCTTTGGTTCAGGAACAGAATCCTCTTCATCGTGACTGGGTTTTTTTCTGGCATCGATCCTCAATTCAAACATATTCTTCTCAGGAAAACATTTCATTTCTCTATCTCTCAACAATGAACCCAAAACACAATTAGTAACATTTCATCAAAACTATTCCATCTGTTTATCGTAGGGAGCTTAGGTCTAGTTCTGCTTCAATGTAAAAACTACAAAAAAAAACCACAACCAATAAACCAAAAAATCATGTACAAAAGATAGATATAGGTGCATAACACGAGATACAAGAATTGATTTGCCATTTGCAGTAAAACCACATTGGAAAGACTGTGCAAGACTCCCCCAGTGTGTGAAAGATGAGCTATGAGCAAACTTCGATAAGACGGACTTTATCAATATTTATAGACATTGGTCTCTGCTCCGTATGGACCAACGTCTCTCTCTGTTTGGTATCACTGCATTTCTTGAGTTTGACCGGTTTGATTCTCTGATCTGTTGTTGGCAAATCGACAGCTGTGTGTAACTACTGTTGTGATTCGGGGCGATACAAGAAGAAATGGAAAAACTGGTTATCTTGGTGTCCCCACTACAAAGCTACGGTCCCCAGTTTGATAGATACTTTAATGATCCCCGTTGGAGAAATTCAGCAGTCCAATAGCAGCAACAGCCCTTCAGGTCACAGCAGCAGAGGTGGAGTAGCCTCTGGGTGGAGCAGGACGGGTCACAGCAGCAGAGGTGGAGTAGCCTCTGGGTGGAGCAGGACGGGTCACAGCAGCAGAGGTGGAGTAGCCTCTGGGTGGAGCAGGACGGGTCACAGCAGCAGAGGTGGAGTAGCCTCTGGGTGGAGCAGGACGGGTCACAGCAGCAGAGGTGGAGTAGCCTCTGGGTGGAGCAGGACGGGTCACAGCAGCAGAGGTGGAGTAGCCTCTGGGTGGAGCAGGACGGGTCACAGCAGCAGAGGTGGAGTAGCCTCTGGGTGGAGCAGGACGGATCACAGCAGCAGAGGTGGAGTAGCCTCTCGGTAGAGCAGGACAGGTCACAAGGTGGAGTAGCCGCTTGGTTCTGACAATTTTCTCTGCTCTGGTCCAAAAAATGCTTCATTAGCATTTTTCAAAAAGTTAGCATCCTTCAGTGAATTTCCATCTGATCCGCTTGGTTCGGACCATGAATCCTCTCTGCTCTGGTCTGGACCAGTGTAAAACCACGAATCCTCTCTGCTCTGGTCTGGACCAGTGTAAAACCATGAATCCTCTCTGCTCTGGTCTGGACCAGTGTAAAACCATGAATCCTCTCTGCTCTGGTCTGGACCAGTGTAAAACCACGAATCCTCTCTGCTCTGGTCTGGACCAGTGTAAAACCATGAATCCTCTCTGCTCTGGTCTGGACCAGTGTAAAACCATGAATCCTCTCTGCTCTGGTCTGGACCAGTGTAAAACCATGAATCCTCTCTGCTCTGGTCTGGACCAGTGCAAAACCATGAACACTGTACTGCAGCAACATCTCAGGCAGAAAAAAGCAAGAAAACTGTTTCAGAGACACTTAGGACTTGCTGCCGTTTCCAGCGCATTCAAAAGATGAGGACATAGTTTCAATGTAAATTCAGCTGCGTTTTTGTCATTTGTGAGAATTTGTCATTATAGAATTTATTTACAGATGTGTGTGATACAGGGCTCAGGTCGGAGGTCAGAGGTCAGAGGTCGTTGCTCTGGTCCAGGACAGTTTCACTTCAGGTCTTTGTGGATAAATCTGTGTCACAAACAATGGAGTTTTTAAATAGCACTGAGCCTGGATCTACACCACCAACCTGCCACCTGTCAGCAGCAGCAGCAGCAGCAGTAGCAGTAGCAGTAGCAGTAGTAGCAGCAGCAGCAGCAGCAGCAGCAGTAGTAGCAGCAGTAGTAGCAGTAGCAGTAGTAGTAGCAGTAGTAGCAGTAGTAGTAGCAGCAGCAGCAGCAGCAGCAGTAGTAGTAGTAGCAGTAGTAGCAGTAGTAGCAGCAGCAGTAGTAGCAGTAGTAGCAGCAGCAGCAGCAGCAGCAGCAGCAGCAGTAGTAGCAGTAGTAGCAGCAGTAGTAGCAGCAGCAGCAGCAGCAGCATTAGTAGCAGCAGTAGCAGTAGCAGCAGCAGTAGCAGTAGTAGCAGCAGCGGTAGCAGTAGTAGCAGCAGTAGCAGCAGCGGTAGCAGTAGTAGCAGCAGTAGCAGCAGCAGCAGCAGCAGCAGCAGCAGCAGTAGTAGCAGTAGTAGCAGCAGTAGCAGCAGTAGCAGCAGCAGTAGCAGCAGCAGCAGTAGCAGCAGCAGCAGCAGTAGCAGCAGCAGCAGTAGCAGCAGCAGCAGCAGCAGCAGCGGTAGCAGTAGTAGCAGTAGTAGCAGCAGCAGCAGCAGCAGCAGCAGTAGCAGCAGTGGTAGCAGTAGTAGCAGTAGTAGCAGTAGCAGCAGCAGCAGCAGCAGCAGTAGTAGCAGTAGTAGCAGTAGTAGCAGTAGTAGCAGCAGTAGCAGCAGCAGCAGTAGCAGCAGCAGCAGCAGTAGTAGCAGTAGTAGCAGCAGCAGCAGTAGCAGCAGCAGCAGTAGCAGTAGTAGCAGCAGTAGCAGCAGCAGTAGCAGCAGCAGCAGTAGCAGTAGTAGCAGCAGCAGCAGTAGCAGTAGCAGCAGCAGCAGCAGCAGTAGCAGTAGTAGCAGCAGCAGCAGTAGCAGTAGTAGCAGCAGCAGCAGTAGCAGCAGCAGTAGCAGCAGCAGCAGTAGCAGTAGTAGCAGCAGCAGCAGCAGCAGTAGCAGTAGTAGCAGCAGCAGCAGTAGCAGCAGCAGCAGTAGCAGCAGCAGCAGCAGCAGCAGCGGTAGCAGTAGTAGCAGTAGTAGCAGCAGCAGCAGCAGCAGTAGCAGCAGCGGTAGCAGTAGTAGCAGTAGTAGCAGTAGCAGCAGCAGCAGCAGCAGCAGTAGTAGCAGTAGTAGCAGCAGTAGCAGCAGCAGCAGTAGCAGCAGCAGCAGCAGTAGCAGTAGCAGTAGTAGCAGCAGCAGCAGTAGCAGCAGCAGCAGTAGCAGTAGTAGCAGCAGCAGCAGTAGCAGCAGCAGCAGCAGCAGTAGCAGCAGTAGCAGTGGCAGTGTGCAGCAGCAGCAGCAGCAGCAGCAGCAGCAGCAGCAGCAGCAGTAGCAGTAGTAGCAGCAGCAGCAGCAGCAGCAGCGGCAGCAGCGATAGCAGTAGTAGCAGTAGTAGCAGTAGCAGCAGCAGTAGCAGCAGCAGCAGTAGCGGTAGCAGTAGTAGCAGTAGCAGCAGCAGCAGCAGTAGCAGTAGTAGCAGCAGCAGCAGCAGCAGTAGTAGCAGTAGTAGCAGTAGTAGCAGCAGTAGCAGCAGCAGCAGTAGCAGTAGTAGCAGTAGTAGCAGCAGTAGCAGTAGCAGCAGCAGCAGTAGTAGCAGTAGTAGCAGTAGTAGCAGCAGTAGCAGCAGCAGCAGTAGCAGTAGTAGCAGTAGTAGCAGCAGTAGCAGTAGCAGCAGCAGCAGTAGCAGTAGCAGCAGCAGCAGCAGCAGCAGCAGCGGTAGCAGTAGTAGCAGTAGTAGCAGTAGCAGCAGCAGTAGCAGCAGCAGCAGCAGTAGTAGCAGCAGCAGCAGCAGCAGCAGCAGCAGCAGCAGCAGCAGCAGCAGCAGCAGTAGCAGCAGCGGTAGCAGTAGTAGCAGTAGTAGCAGTAGCAGCAGCAGCAGTAGCAGCAGTAGCAGCAGCAGCAGCGGTAGCAGTAGTAGCAGTAGTAGGAGTACCAATTGCAGTAGTAGCAGAATCAGTAGAAGTAGTAACAGTAGTAGAAGGACCAGCAGCAATATAATTAAGAAGTCTGTTGTGTGTGAGTGGTTGGTGGTGGTGGGAGGGGCTGATGGCACAGACTGGCTGCCTCTCGCTTCTGTCAGTGTGCCCCAGGGCAGCTGTGGCTACAGTAGCAGTTTATCACCACCGTGTTTAGAGTGAGAAAATAATGACATGTTCTGTGGCCGCTGCGTGGTCCTGGTCCTTGTTCTGTAGCTTAGGTCCTGGATCCTGGATTGAGAGAGGGATCCTCACTTTTTCCCCACTGGGTTTTTGTGAGTCTGTTGGGCAGTTAGTGTCCAAGGACTGTGGAGATGATCCAGGACACTGGATCTACAACATGTATGACATTTACTGTATCAACATGTGTTCTATGTTCTTTCTGTGTCTTAACTGTTGATTCTCTGACCTGTGTTGGTGATTTCAATGGTTTTGTTAAGTCTCTGAGATGATGCTGTTGTGACTTAGGGCTATACAAGAATAAATGGTATTGTATTGTATGTGAAGAGTCTTTGAGTGTCCAAGAAAAAACGCTTTATAAAACTGATGCATTATTACTATTATTATTATTATTATTATTATTATTATTATCATTATAACTTGTCTGTGTTGTTGCAGGAGGGGAAGGCAGACTGTAAACAGGAGAAGTGTCCGGCGGTGTCAGAGGACTGTGCTCTGGTGGTGAAGCAAACCGGCGCCTGCTGCGAGCGCTGCAAAGGTAACTACACTCTATATGTACTGTATATGTATACAGTGGGGCAAAAAAGTATTTAGTCAGCCACCGATTGTGCAGGTTCTCCCACTTAAAATAATGACAGAGGTCTGTAATTTTCATCATAGGTACACTCTAACTGTGAGAGACAGAATGTGAAAAAATATCCAGCAATTCACATTGTAGGATTTTTAAAGAATTTATTTGTAAATTATGGTGGAAGTTTTGGTCACTTCAAACAAGGAAGATCTCTGGCTCTCACAGACCTGTAACTTCTCTTCTGTCCTCCACTCGTTACCTGTATTAATGGCACCTGTTTGAACTGGTTATCTGTATAAAAGACACCTGTCCACAGCCTCAAACAGTCAGACTCCAAACTCCACTATGGCCAAGACCAGAGAGCTGTCGAAGGACACCAGGAAAAGAATTGTAGACCTGCACCAGACTGGGAAGAGTGAATCTACAATAGGCAAGCAGCTTGGTGTGAACAAATCAACTGTGGGAGCAATTATCAGAAAATGGAAGACATACAAGACACTGATAATCTCCCTCGATCGCAAGATCTCATCCCGTGGGGTCAAAATGATCATGACAACCGTGATCAAAAATCCCAGAACCACACGGGGGGACCTGGTGAATGACCTGCAGAGAGCTGGGACCAAAGTAACAAAGGTTACCATCAGTAACACACTACGACGACAGGGAATCAAATCCTGCAGTGCCAGACGTGTCCCCCTGCTGAAGCCAGTGCATGTCCAGGCCCGTCTGAAGTTTGCCAGAGAGCACATGGATGATACAGCAGAGGATTGGGAGAATGTCATGAGGTCAGATGAAACCAAAGTAGGACTGTTTGGTATAAACTCGACTCGTCGTGTTTGGATACTGAGGTGCATCCCAAGAACACCATACCTACTGTGAAGCATGGGGGTGGAAACGTCATGCTTTGGGGCTGTTTTTCTGCTAAAGGGACAGGACGACTGATCCGTGTTAAGGAAAGAATGAATGGGACCTTTGAAGATGAAACGTGGCTGGGTCTTCCAGCATGACAATGATCCCAAACACACCGCCCGGGCAACGAAGGAGTGGCTCCGTAAGAAGCATTTGAAAGTCCTGGAGTGGCCTAGCCAGTCTCCAGACCTCAACCCCATTGAAAATCTGTGGAGGGAGTTAAAAGTCTGTGTTCACTGCTCTCGAGAAGATCTGCATGAAGGAATGGGCCAAAATACCAGCTACTGTGTGTGCAAACCTGGTAAAGACCTATAGTAATCGTTTGACCTCTGTTATTGCCAACAAAGGTTATATTACAAAGTATTGAGTTGAATTTTTTTTATTGACCAAATACTTATTTTCTACCATAGTTTACAAATAAATTCTGTTAAAATCCTACAATTTTATTTCCTGGATTTTTTCCCCACATTCTGTCTCTCACAGTTGAAGTGTACCTATGATGAAAATTACGGACCTCTGTCATTATTTTAAGTGGGAGAACTTGCACAATTGGTGGCTGACTAAATACTTTTTTGCCCCACTGTATGTATATGTATATGTATATGTATTTGTATTTGTATTTGTATTTGTATATGTGTATGTGTATGTCATTATTTATTTCCAAACTGCACAGTATATATTTTCACACACATCACTAAAACAGATATTGGTTTGAAAAGGTGTTGAAGTCAATCCTGGGTGGTCTTCACACTGAGGTGGGATCACGTGTGAGACCACATCACGGGTCTTCATCCATCAAAGAGAGAAGTCCGACGTGAACAAACAAACGTGTGATGAGCCACAGTCCCGCCTCGTGCTGTTAGAAAGATACAGCTCTCAGCGGTGATTAAACTAATGCAGATCAGGAAAACACAGTCCTTGTGTTGAAAAAAATTGACGATATTTTAGTTTTTATTGGACAAAAGTAGAGATCGGGGAGAAGAAGTGAAGGCCGTCTTTCCATCTGGTCCATTTTCTACCATGCCATGTTGTTCTTCATTTTAAAGCTATTCTTCTCAGGAAAACATTTACATAAATCATTTTACTCTCAACAATGAACCCAAAAACGCAAGTAATAGTATTTCATGAAAAAATATGTCTCTTTGCTCCAGCTGAAAGAACTAAGACCAAAAAAATAAAAATAAAAATAAAAATAAAATAAATTAATAAATTAGTATATAAATTAGATATTAATGTCTCCTCAAAATGAAGTGATTAAACCCTAAATAATAAGCTGGATTTTGATGACATTTCATAACTTGAACAGCCTTGTGTAATTTAGATCCTTTTAGACATTAATTTATGTCTGTGTCTGTCTGTTTGTCTGCTTAAAAGTGAAAAACATATTTAAAAATGTCCATTAAAACACATTATAAAAAACTCTTTACTGCGATACCACAATGTTACACTGTGTTGCTATGGATACGAGAACCTTCATTGGTCCCACGGTGGGCAAGACCTGTTCTCTTCTGTGCAGTAAAGACATTTTTCAAACACATTTCGATCGTGTATAAAACATAAATAACCAATGCCTTCAGCTTTGTCACTCAGACCTGTTTCAAACCAGAACCAGATGCTAGCTCACAGCAGCCGCTAACATGACTTTTCTGCACCAATTACATCCCGGGTTTGCAACAATAGTTCATTTCCAAACTCATTCCTTAATCTCTCTCGGATCACATCTCTCCCCACGATCATAAAAAACGCTCTTTATGAACCCCGTGCACCGTCCGCCCGTCCCTCCGCCGCTGTTAAAACCACCCTGACACCAACGCAGACCCAAACAATATCAGTGCTGGGTGTGGGCACAAGTCTGCGGTCACTTTCAGCTTCTCGCCGCTGGATAAATGAGGTGAAATGTGCCGGAGTTGGAAGAGAAAAAGCCCAGACTGCTGCTTTATAACGCTGCGGTCACACACACTGCGGACCCCTGGGTGCCTCCTCCCCAACTCGGCGGCTTCGTAATATCGAGCTCATAAAATCAAACGCTTACAGCCTCACAGCTTTTTTTATTGGAGGCAATTTGCAGTTTATTAAAAGAATATATAGTGCTGAGTCGTGAGGATTCTGGGGAGAAAAGTGGAGGCTGATTGTGGAGTTCTGTGGCGGGATGAGTGAAGCAGCAGCTGGTGTTGTCAGATATGATTTTATGTTTTATGCACCGTGTGTGTGTGTGTGTGTGTCTATTTGTGTGTCTGTGTCTCTGTGTGTGCGTGTGTCTGTGTGTGTGTGTCTATTTGTGTGTCTGTGTCTGTGCTTGTGTCTATGTCTATGTCTGTGTGTGTGTGTGTCTGTGTCTCTCTGTGTGTGTGTGTGTCTGTGTCTCTCTGTGTGTGTGTGTGTGTGTGTGTGTGTGTGTCTGTGTCTGTCTGTGTGTGTGTGTGTAAGTGTCTTTGTGTGTGTGTGTGTGTGTGTGTGTACGTGTGTCTGTGTCTGTGTGTGTGTGTGTGTGTGTGTGTTTGTGTCTGTGTATGTGTCTCTGTGTGTGTGTCTGTGTGTGTGTATATGTGTGTCTGTGTCTGTGCACGTGCGCGGGTTTTAGTGTGTATGTGTGTGTATGTCTGTCTGTTTGTATGTGTCTGTTTGTGTGTGCGTGCGTGTATCTGTGTCTGAGTGTGTGTGTGTGTGTGTGTGTCTGTGTGTGTGTGTCCGTGTGTGTGTGTCTGTGTGTGTGTGTGTGTGTGTGTGTGTGTGTGTGTGTGTGTGTGTGTAAACGTGCAGCAGTAACACACAGTAGCACTAGGTCAAGACTGTGACAAAATAAGTAAAATGACATGTAAAAAGTTTGTAGTAATTCAATTCAATGTCTTTTTGTGTAACCTGAAATCACAACATTTGTTTTCTTGGAGAACAAGACTTTACAAAGAGTCATAAAATCAAACAGTTAAAAAGCAGGAAATGCATAAAAAACACATAGAGCCAGTAAGTATTTAGGCACTTTTTATATTTTATTTGACCGAAAGGACGAGATTGTGGATACATAATGTCCACATGAGTTTCCTGCAGAGTCGCTGGGAGCTCCCTTAGAGATAGAGTGAGGAGCTCAGTCACACAGGAGAAGCTCGGAGTAGAGCTGCTGCTTCTCCATGTCGAGGGGAGCCAGTTGAGGAGGCTCAGGGGTCTGTTTGGGAGGCCTCCTGGACGTCTCTCTGTGGAGGTGTTCTGGGCATGTCTCACTGAGGGTAGACCAGGGACAGACCCAGGACTCAGAGGGACTGTGTCTCAGCAGGGAACGCCTCAGGATTCCCCCAGATGAGCTGCGGGAAGTGTGTGTGTGGAGAAGGAAGTCTGGGCCTCTCTGCGAAGACTGCTGCCTGCATGACCAGGCAATGGATAACGTGGAAGAAAATGGATGGATAGATAATGTTTTTTTTGCACTGAAATAATATGTATGTACAATAAGAATGATTATAATAATTCATAGAGACGAGTTGTAACACAATTCTCAACTCAATTTTTATTAATTCTGTAGTATTGCCACCTGTCCATAAAACATCTTCATATTTTAATTTCTTTATGTTTGACAGAACTACACTCTTCTAAATACCAAACCAGATCATAAATGCAGTGCCATCTTATCATAAAAAAGACCTAAAACCCTTACTTGCATTTCTTACTAATACAGATAGATAGATAGTTACTTTATTGATCCACCGTAGGATAAATGCAGCTGTCCAATTATTCTAAAAGTTAGTAACAGTCGTATACAGCTCTCATATGTCATGGCTCTTCGGACAACCCTGGGTTAAATGCATGTTGCACTCTCCATGTGAATGTATGGATTTTATTCATTGCGAATCAAAATGTGCTCCCTCTGAGGAACTTGAGACGTATAGAAATGTTTGTGCTTGATCCGAGCTGATGTGTTGTCGTTTTAAGCAGGCCCCAGTGCAGGATAAGGGCACAGTCTGTAGGGAGCAGCCTTTCTCTGGGTGTCACCCTAAACCCGCTCTGTCTCTCTGCTGCCGGTCGATGGCTCTGGTCAGGTTTCTCCGTGTGCTTGTTTAAACTTCGATTGGAGACCACTTACTGTAAATGTCGCCGTAATGAATTGGCTATTTGTTTTATCGCAGCGTGGACAGTGGAGGTGGGTGTTACTGAACAGCTGTGCGAGGATATGAGAAACACAATCATTTTAAATCTACTTCAAATCAACCGATACGCAATTTTATCCCTAAGAAATGTGTACGTTCAGATGATAACCCAGGAACCATAGTTTTGGCTTACACTAAAAGACAGTCAAATACATTTTGAGCATTGCATTATGTCCCATCCTTGTATTTAGTAATACGCATCACTCCATCTACTGGTAGAAGAGTGGAATTACATTTGGATCAAACTTTAACATGGTGCAGACAACTTGAAAAATTGCAGTTGTAATGGAGGAGGCCCAGACACGCTAAAGCTACTATGTCTTTCAAAAATAGAAACCGAGGAAGAAAATTGATGGTTGATGGTCAAATCTGTGATGAGAGTGAAGTCTGACCTCCTTTACTTTACTTGTTGTTGGTTTGTTTCAAAAGCAAAAACAGACGGTGCATATATAGTATTCAATGACGCAAAAACACAAGGGTAAATTTGGATTAAAACACATCAAACCAATGACAAATTATTGCTATGCATATGCTTTATTTAATTATATCAGCCTAGAATTTAGGAACTATGTCCCAAAACTGTTAGAGGACCGACACTGGGATAACAACTTCAAGAAAGCAACTTGTGTCTCCTCAAAAATGGTTCAAAGTGTTCTTAAAAGACTTGGAACATCTTCAAGAAAGCAACGCATGCCTCCTCAAAAATAATTCAAAGTTCTGTTAAAACACTGGGAACACATCTTCAAGAAAGCAACTCGTGTCTCCTCAAAAATGGTCAAAGTGCTGGTCCTCTGGGGTGGGCCTCCTTAGAAGGTGAAGGCCTTTCTCATCCTGGAGAAGAGCCGTGACAGCGCAGACTTGGGACGCTTCTGAAAGGATCTCAGTTCAGCGTTTATATGTTTCCCTGCAGCCGCTTCAAATGCAGCTGTGTCGTCCTCTCGAGCCGCCCTCAGGACTGCGTCTGCTGATCCATATTCTGCAGAGAGACGTTTGGCGGCGGCTTTACCGACTTTCTCGGCTTTATCTGGCAGTTTTCATCCAACTCCAGCTGCTGCTTGATGCTGTAATGCAGGCGGGCACCCCTTAGATTGGCGTTACGGTGGTCTTTGGATCCAGCCAGTTTGAACAGTTTTTGGGTCAGTGCGTTGGTGATGAAGTAGGAGCCTTTGAGGACAGTTGGAGAAATCCTACTTGGTTCAGTAAACGTTTCCGGTGATAAACTGCTTGCTGAAGACTCAGAGATATCCTCAGTGATAATATCAGGTTGTGACGTAGCACTAACCGTGTCATTAACCACTGTCTCTTGAGCCCTCAGAGTGGTCAAGTCTTCCAAAGTTCCAACTGTTTCTTCAAAGTTTATGGTGTGATCATCTTTAGACTGATCAAGGACCTTGTGAACTTTTACCTCCTCGTTTTCAGTCTGTGCGACTTCTGGTGACTGTTCCTGGTCACTTAGAAGTGCTGCTTGTTCAACACCATCAGTAGAAGTGTCTTCGCAGGTTTCTAGATAGACAAACTCCTCAGGCGGTGTCTGAACCTCCTCCTCAATGTTGTCTAAGAAAACCTCTGCTGCTTCGTCTTGAGCAGCAGCCAAAGACAAAACAGATGTGTCGTCTGTTGGGGACTGGATCTCCTCTGTCTGAAGGAAGTCGTCTTCAGCAACAGAATATTCTTGGTCCTGTTGTGACTCATCAACCTCCTCATGGACATCAGTCTCCGTCTCTTGAGTTGTGCTGGCATCGCGGGGAACATCACAAACCGTTACCTCCTCACTTACAGTCTGTGTGAGTACTGGTGACTGTTCCTGGTCCCTCAGAAGTTCTGCCTAATCAACACCATCAGTAGCAGTGTCTTCAGGGGACTCTACAAACACAAACTCCTCAGGAGGTGTCTGAACCTCCTCCACAACAGCATCCAGGAAAACCTCTGCTGCTTCGTCGTGGGCAGCAGCAGATGTGTCCTTAGATGTGTCCTCTGTTGGGGACTGGGTCTCCTCTGTCTGGATGGCGTCGTCTTGAGCTACAGAACATTCCTGGTTCTGTTGTGGCTCGTCATCCTTGGGGACCTCCTTAAGAACATCAGTCTCTATCTGCTGAGATGTGATGTCTTCTTTGGGTCTTGGCTCTGGCTCCTTGACTACAAAGTTGTACCCAAACGTGTTGAGAACTTTGGAAGCCGCATTCCTTTTAGCGTCCTTCTTGTCCAAGCCGAGTCCCACCGCAGTCACGTCCACCACCGTGACCTGGACGTAGAAGATCCAAGGATTCGACTGTTTGTCCACGTCCACAATCGTGTACTTTGGAGGAATCCCTTTCATGTTCACCACAATTATATCAAGACAAGATATGGGGTTATCATCGTCTTTGAAGGTGGGAAGTTCTCTCCAGCAGACGCCAGTGCATTTCTTCTTCTTCTTCTCGTCAGACGGAAGAGGAAGACGTCGCAGCTCTGGAAGAACTTGTTGAGCACAAAGGTGTTTAGCTTCTGAAGCGGTGGGTCCTTTAGCGTCTGCAGTAAAGTCACCGACTGTCAGAAGATATGTGAAAATGGCGTTATGGATTGGTCCATCTTTCTGCACCATCCACAGCCTGGCTTCCATACCATGCTTCCTAGCTAGCTCAAAGACCTCGCAGACCTCATCTTTGTAGTTGATGTCGATCTTTTGAGGCAAAAACAAAGTGGATGCGCAAGAACTTTCCATCTTTGTAGAGTAGAGTGAACTCGAATGGCTTATTGTGAGTAGTTTTGTATCAGACTGTATCTCGACCGTAAACCCGTCTCGAATCAAAGTATTTTGACTCCACTCTGGGTCCATCTCCTAGCCGTCTTGGCAGTCAGGCAATGACATCCCGGTTGCCATGGAAATTCTGTTGCCGTCGAGAGAATGGAACTTCTTCAGAATTCCAGAATCCCAGTGTGTTCTAAATTTACAGTGAACCCCTTTTTACACTATTACTAGTACTATAGAACAGAGTTCTCTTTTCATAATGTATTATTATAATCTTAAAAAGAAACATGAAAATGACTCCCTTTTCTCATGTGCATGTGTAAATAAATAATCTACTAAATATACATTATTTGTATATTTCCTTTACACTTTGATCAGTCATTTTGTTCAACATTCCCGCTACACAAATGCCATCAGTTCGTACAAACAAAAACATTACTGCTTTCACCTAAACCTTACAGCAGACTCACATTCTGCACATGTTTGGTTTCTGTTTATTCGTTAAACACATTTCCACATTTATACACAGTAGAGAAAATAGATATATGGATAGATACTTTATTGATCCCCGTAGGAGAAATTCAGGTGTCCAGTAGCAATTGTAGCAGTAGAAATTGATCATTCTTAAAAGCTAATAATAGTATTAATCAGCCTCAGGTCACAGCAGCAAAGATCGAGTAGATGGTAGCCGCCTGGTTCAAAGTGAGCATTCCTCCGGTGGATTTTCGCTATTTAGGACTTGCAGCCGTTTTCCAGCGCTTTCAAAAGTAAATGGTTCAAACCAAGCGACTACTCCACCTCTGCTGCTGTGACCTGAAGGGCTGTTGCATTTTAATACTATTGTTAGCTATTTTTAGAATTTTCTATTCATTTGTTTTGTTTGTTTGAATGAATGAATTACTTCTGCCACTGAACACCTTAATTACTCCTACGACGATCAATAAAATATCTATCTATCTATCTATTTTTATTGGTCAGACTTATCCACTGGTTCAAACCGTTCTGTGGGTTGCAGGTTGCTCTCTGGACGGTCGATCCTACAACAGCACCGACCACTGGACCACCTCCACCAAACCCTGCACCAGTCGCCGCTGTCAGGTCTGTTCACACACTGTATATAGATGGACAATGCTAACACGCTAGCTCCCTGAAGCCCAATACAGATCTACATGTGGATCTAAAGTCTCGCTCTGGCTCCTATTGACTCACATTGAAAAGTAAACTCCTTGAGCTCAGGAACTGTTTGTGTGACACCACTTTGGCCGTTAAAAATCGTGTCTTTGTAAATCCAGACATGAGCCAATAAATACTGACCAATCACATACTTTCTGCCCTGAATTTAGCTTTAGCTGTGAGTAGCAGAGGTGAGTACAGACCAGGGCCACTAACTGGTTTACTGGTTTTACTTGTACTGTACATTTTGTAAGTCGGTCTTGAATATGAATAAAATTGTAGTATTTTTATTACTAATAAAAGTGATTGGCTCTTGGTTGATCAGTTGTTGCGACCTAAAAATGTGTGCCATATGAACCAGGTGGGACTCTGAGGAGCACAGGGACTGGTCTCCTGCTGGGACTCTGAGGAGCACAGGGACTGTTCTCCTGCTGGGACTCTGAGGAGCACAGGGACTGGTCTCCTGCTGGGACTCTGAGGAGCACAGGGACTGGTCTCCTACTGGGACTCTGAGGAGCACAGGGACTGACCTCCTGCTGGGACTCTGAGGAGCACAGGGACTGGTCTCCTGCTGGGACTCTGAGGAGCACAGGGACTGGCCTCCTGCTGGTCCCAGAGTCAAGACTAAACATCGGAAAGGCAGCATTTCAAATTCATGCAGCTAAAATCTGGAACAGTCTTCCTGAAAATGTGAGACAGGCCTCTTCTCTGACAATGTTCAAAACCAGGTTAAAAACGGTTCTGTTTTGCTGCATAAAATTGAAGAGCTGTATCTTTTCTCTTTATAATGTGCTGTGACCATTTATGATTTTAATGTTTTGTTCGTTGAGTTGTTATAGAAACAGACTTCCCTCGAGCGGCCTCCATTTCCCTCCAGATTCCCGCCCAAATCTCCTGCTTCTTTCCGCATTAAGACCCTAACAACCCTTCACTGTGGGTGAGGGCAGCGGCCTGTGGGTCCGTGGGGCGATTCCCTCGGTCAGCAGAGATAAGAGGCGTGTTGTTTCAGGGCTGACGTCACGCTCGCTCCGTGACCTCAGCGTTGAAGCAACACGCCGCCGTGTTTGGTCAGTTCTGTGTCTCTGGGTTTTAGCCACAATGCGGAACGTAATGAGTGCGGGTCGAGTGGGTGTAGATCCATGTGAAAGTGTTCTGTGTTTGACAAAGGGTTGGGGCGTGGTTTGTTCAGGTTTCACTTCAGCAGTTGGAGAATTTATCAATTTTTGTCTGTTAATTAATATCAATAGAAAAACCAACAGCTTTTGTATAACAACATACTGATTTATTTACAGCAAAAATAGACTCAGTTAATTTTTAAAAAATACAATACGTTTATGATACTGATAATTGTTGATACTTTAGTTAGCATCATGTGTTGTTTCTAGTGCAGTAAGTTAATGCTGACTCAAATGTCCAGCTACTTCTAGCTTTATCTGAGAGTTGTAAGTCAAGGCGCCGGGATTATAATTGATTAGTATTAGAAAATAATGGATTATTTATTTCATGTGTTTCTCTTTGAAGGAAGTTTGTTTTTGTCTGTGGGCTGTTGAAATGACCGACAGACAGTGTTGGGCACGTTACTTTGAAAAAGTAATTAGTTATAGTTACTAGTTACTTCTCCCAAAAAGTAACTGAGTTACTAACGGAGTTACTCCACTATAAAAGTAACTAGTTACCAGTAAAAGTAACTATTGCGTTACTTTTTCGTTTTGTTCTGGAACATAATGTGCACTCGACGTGCGCATTTTTACCTTTAACCTCAGTGAGTCTGAAATAGTGCCAATATTTCCATCTAGAAAAGTCTGTTTTGCTGCTGAAGTCCTGTTCACTCTTCATCTCTCTCTGTGCTGTAAGCACTAAACACCAACACCCATCACTGTGAATGTGGAAACACCGGTGAAGCACTGACTTCAGCCCAATCAGATGAACATATATATATCATATAAATCAACTGGACCTAGAGAGCGGCTTATTTGTTTGGCTACAGCAGAATATGTTTCATTCCCGCATTGTTTATTCATACAAAACGCAAAACTAAGAGTTATGGGTCTTACCTTATAAATGACCTGCACAGTTCACTTCGGTTCAGACCAGTTCTGTGTTTAAGTCCAGATAATAGTTTGAGCGTAGATATATAATCCTCCATTTGGAAATGAGTCCAATGAGTTTTAAAAAGCAAAACAAAACGCGTGTGTCCTCCATAAACTCCTCTGTTTTGCTGAAGCCGGGTGCATCCGATTTCTAAAATCAACCGTCTTACACTTCACCTCTCTTTCTTATCATTCCTATAGTCATTGAAAAATTACCCTAAGTGCATTTTAAATTATCTTAAAATGTGTTATATGTATGTTAGCCAAACCTATTGCTGTCCTTAGCAGATAAACCAGGAAGAGAAAGGAGCTTATCGATGGAATTGTATGCAGCCGACTTCTGCGCTCACATGAGCTCCTCTGAGGCCTCACGGTGATACAAGCCGTGGTAGAGTGTGATTAATTTGTTTCATTTGTTTAAAAAATACAATTTATTAGCTATCCTCTCAACTGTAGACATGTAGATTGTAAAGGAAATATGTTTTACATCAGCCAATAATTTCTGAGAGGTTTTCTCATCCTCCCTTCTCTCATGACAACACGCGCACGAGTCCTATCACGAAGTAAAAAGAGAAGTTCATTGTGCGTCTTGAGTAACGCGCAGTAACGGGATGTCGGAAATGATAACGGCGTTATAGTTACAGTCAAAGTAATTAGTTAGATTACTCGTTACTGAAAAAAGTAACGGCGTTAGTAACGCTGTTACTAGTAATGCCGTTATTCCCATCACTGCCGACAGAGCCATACAGAAATATTGGATTATTCATTTAATTATTAAAGAAAATATGGTACACGTTTTTGCAAGGTTTGAATGTTTAGCCCCCGCCCCCAACTCGCTCACAGGCTTCTCATTTCCCGTAAGCTCTCATCCCACGGAGCCATCTAGTTTTATTTGCAAGCTGATAGAAATGCAAGCATTAGCATGAGCGCAACTTCTTGTAAGCTGTACAACAATCACTGATGAAATGGAACAAAAGCAACGCACTGCTAACACAATATATAAGTGAAAGACTACTGCTAGTTCCGCGTCCGAATGTAGTCCGAGCATAGATAGTCCCAACATAGATAGTCCGAGCATTGATAGTCCGAGCGTAAATAGTCCGAGCGTAAATAGTCCGAGCGTAGATAGTCCGAGCGTAGATAGTCAGAGCGTAGATAGTCCGAGCGTAGATAGTCCGAGCGTAGATAGTCTGAGCGTAGACAGTCTGAGCATAGATAGTCCGAGCGTAGATAGTCCGAGCGTAGATAGTCCGAGCGTAGATAGTCAGAGCGTAGATAGTCCGAGCGTAGATAGTCCGAGCGTAGATAGTCCGAGCGTAGATAGTCAGAGCGTAGATAGTCCGAGCGTAGATAGTCCGAGCGTAGATAGTCTGAGCGTAGACAGTCTGAGCGTAGATAGTCCGAGCGTAGATAGTCCGAGCGTAGATAGTCCGAGCGTAGACAGTCTGAGCATAGATAGTCCGAGCGTAGATAGTCCGAGCGTAGATAGTCCGAGCGTAGATAGTCCGAGGCGGTCCCGCAGGTCTCTCCCACAGACCAGTCTCTCCAGAGGATACGATGTAAGCTAGCTCTGTTCAGGGCTTGGTTTCTTCTTTGATCATGTTTTGGCTTTAGTTCCCTCTTCTCTTCCTCACTGTTGTGTGGTTTGGGCTGTTTTGCTGTGTCTGCAGTTACAGCCAGAGGAGTTATAGCCACTTATGCTAACATGCTACTGTGGTTAGCAGCGCTGTAGAGGCTAGAGGACGCAGCCTCGTTCTGTGATTGGAGGAGAGCGGGCAAATTAGGTTTTTTAGCCTCTGATGTGTTTGACTTTGAAACCCAGCTCCATATAAACAAATATTGACACATTTTACCAAAAACCAAACCCAAGGAATTCACTGAAGTGATTGACAACATTTTATCTGTATTTATTGTTGACTTTCCCAGTCCACCGAGGATTTCAAGACATATTTTGGATGATTTTATTTGAAAAAGAAACATATATTAAAATTCACAGTGGCGCAGTGGTTAGGCCTTTCTGTGTGGAGTTTGCATGTTCTCCCTGTGCCTGCATAGTCATTCTCCTGCAAAAACAAGTCTGATACTTCAGGGTGAGTGAGTGTTTGTGACGGATGCAAATCAGCGCAAGGCGTTCATTAACCTTCCACAACTCTCCCAACCAAATAAACATAATAAAACGTACGTTTATGGCTAACGGACTCAAACAGTCTCAGTGTGATGACGGACTGGAAGAGGAAAAGGAGATATCAGAAGCTTCACATTGGTCTAGTTTCTATAGACGTCATTAACTCCAAAGATAATCAATCCTAATCTTCTGTATATTCCTTGGTTTATTCATTTCAGGATTTTCCCACAGGTGATTGGTTATTAATCTACAAACTCTACTGTTGCAGGAGGGAGTGGTGACCGAGGCCGAGGTGCAGTGTGTGGTTCACTGCAAAAACCCAAAGATTCACCCCAAGAAGTGCTGCCCCACCTGCCCCAGTGAGTCCGGCACCTTCTGCAGCTGCGCCCGGTGGTAGAACTGTAAAATGGTGACGCTGTTGTTGTTGTGTGTGAAGGCTGTATCTTCGAGGGCCGTCTGTACAAAGAGAAGGAGGAGTTCAGTCCCGAGGGTCAGCCCTGCGTCAAGTGCACCTGCACCGTGAGTCCCTACACACTCTGCATTCTCTGTAGACCCAGGACTGAGGCTGTAGACCCAGGACTGAGGCTGTAGATCCAGGACTCAGGACTGAGGCTGTAGACCCAGGACTGAGGCTGTAGACCCAGGACTGAGGCTGTAGATCCAGGACTGAGGCTGTAGACCCAGGACTGAGGCTGTAGATCCAGGACTGAGGCTGTAGACCCAGGACTGAGGCTGTAGATCTAGGACTGAGGCTGTAGATCCAGGACTGAGGCTGTAGACCCATGACTGAGGCTGTAGACCCAGGACTGAGGCTGTAGACCCAGGACTGAGGCTGTAGACCCAGGACTGAGGCTGTAGATCCAGGACTGAGGCTGTAGACCCAGGACTGAGGCTGTAGATCCAGGACTGAGGCTGTAGACCCAGGACTGAGGCTGTAGACCCAGGACTGAGGCTGTAGATCCAGGACTGAGGCTGTAGATCCAGGACTGAGGCTGTAGACCCAGGACTGAGGCTGTAGACCCAGGACTGAGGCTGTAGATGAAGTTTCATACTTGGACCTGGAGAACTCGGACTTCTTAAACCCGGCTTGTTATTCCAGCTCGCCCCGTAGAACATTAACACAACATCAACACTGCATTACCGCACCTCTGTATTAGTGCGGGGCCCCTCTCTCCGCCTTCATAAGTCGGTTCTGAGGTCCCCCGGGGGCCACAAACCTTTAGCTGCAACAACATCCTCTCGCCCAATTGGCTAAGCTCGTATTTCTACATTCACACAGATACACACACACACACACACAGACACACACACACGCTCTCCGGTCTGGTAGAAGATTCATACACACATACATTGATGCACATCTACATACAGAGACACACACACTTTCCGGCCAGGTAGAAGATGAATACACACATACACACACACACACACAGACACACACACACACAGAGACACACACGCTCTCTGGACAGGTAGAAGATAAATACACACATACACATACACAGAGACACACACGCTCTCTGGACAGGTAGAAGATAAATACACACATACACATACACAGAGACACACACGCTCTCTGGACAGGTAGAAGATAAATACACACATACACAGACACACACACACACACGCAAACGCTCTTCGGCCTAGTAGAGGATACATACACACATACACAAGTACACACATAGATACACACAGACTTGTTCTCTGGTCAGGTAGAAAACACACATACACAGACGCACACACACAGATACACAGACACAGACATACAGATGCCTGCACACACACACACACACACACACACACACAAACACACACACATACAAACACACACACACACACACACACATACTCGTAGGCCAGGTAGAAAATAAATACACACACACAAACACACGCAAATACACAAATCAACAGGTTTTAGCAGCAGTATAGGAGCAGTTATAGACAGTTATGGACACGCAGAGACACACACACACAATCACACACACACACACACACACACACACAGAGCCGTCCTTCAGTTGGTATACATTAGATTTTATGGACCTGGGACCGTAATGATATTTGCATGTCATAAAGGCAAATTTGTGTAATTTGGAATCGCAGCTGTGAATTTATACTGTTTATGACGTGCCAAGGATAGCAGCGTGTCTGTCTGTGTGTGTGTGTGTGTGTGTCTGTGTGTGTGTCTGTGTGTACCTCTGCACATACAGTAATTACAATATTTTATTTAGGTGCAGAGTATGGGCTGCAGTGATGTAGCCGAGGGTTGTAAAGGAAAATGCAGTCAAAACCATTTTTCCATTTTAAGATCCAGACTAGAAAGTAAATACATGAACAAAAAACTCTATAGTTCCACTGTGCTGTATGTATCTCATTCCTGGGTTCGAATCCCGGTCGGAACAGGGCCTTTTCTGAGTGGAGTTTGCATGTTCTCCCCGTGTCTGCAAAAACACAGGAGCCATTGGTCCATGAATGTCCTGGATCATTCCTTGTCCTAAGAAAGAACAAACCTCAAAGGCCTAGTACTAATAACGTGTGTTTGTGTTTGTGTGCGTGTGTGTCTGTGTGTGTGTGTGTGTGTGTGTGTTTACAGGGAGGACGTACTCTGTGCATGAGGGAGGTGTGTCCGGTGCTGTCCTGTCCCTCTCACCTCACCCACACTCCGGCCGGACAGTGCTGCCCTCGCTGTGTCGGTCAGTCTCTCTCACATCTACAGTATCTGCAATAATCCTGGGTTAGTCCAGTTTCAGATCTGGTTTAGTCCAGTTTTAGACTTGGTTTAGTTTAGACTTGGTTGAATCAATTCCAAACTAATATGCATCTCGTCACAATCTCAAGTGAACTAACTTTTGTGTTGAGTATATATCGAGAAACTACTTCCACATCTGTGACATGTGTCTATGGTTTTTGGTCTGTGGTCTATCTGGTCCCTCTGGTCTATCGGGTCCCTCTGGTCTCATTGGTCACTCTGGTCTATCGGGTCCCTCTGGTCTCATTGGTCACTCTGGTCTATCTAGTCTCTCTGGTCTCTCTGGTCACTCTGGTTTCTCTGGTTTCTGGTGTCTGGTTTCTCTGGTCTCTGGTCTCTTTAGTCGCTGGTCTCTCTGGTCCCTCTGGTCTCTGGTCTCTGGTGTCTCTGGTCTCTCTGGTGTCTCTGGTGTCTCTGGACTCTCTGGTCCCTCTGGTCTCTGGTGTCTCTGGTCTCTGGTCCCTCTGGTATCTGGTGTCTCTGGTCCCTCTGCTCTATGGTCTCTCTGGTCTCTGGTCTCTGGTCTCTGGTCCATGGTCTGATCTCTGGTTGTGTGTTCCAGGTCAGAGGAAGGTGTTTGACTTGTCGTTGGGCAGCTGTTTGTTTCACAGTGAAGTTTATGAAAACAACACATCGTTCAAACACGACAACTGCACCAGCTGCACCTGCAAGGTACACACATGGTCCTCCACATGGTACACACACACATGGTCCTCTTCATGGTACACACACGGTCCTCCTCATGGCACACATGGTCCTCTTCATGGTACACACATGGTCCTCCTCATGGTACACACATGGTCCTCCTCATGGTACACACATGGTCCTCTTCATGGTACACACACTGTCCTCTTCATGGTACACTTGGCCCTCTTCATGGTACACATGGTCCTCTTCATGGTACACACACTGTCCTCTTCATGGTACACATGGTCCTCTTCATGGTACACACACTGTCCTCTTCATGTTACACATGGTCCTCTTCATGGTGCTCACATAGTCCTCTTCATAGTACTCACATGGTTCTCTTCATGGTACACATGGTCCTCTTCATGGTGCTCACATATGCCTCTTCATGGTACTCACATGGTCCTCTTCATGGTACACATGGTCCTTTTCATGGTGCTCACATAGTCCTCTTCATAGTACTCACATGGTTCTCTTCATGGTACACATGGTTCTCTTCATGGTGCTCACATAGTCCTCTTCATGGTACATATGGTCCTCTTTATGGTAAACACCCTGCTGGGACTCTGAGGAGCACAGGGACTGGTCTCCTGCTGCTCCCACAGTCAGGACTAAACATGAGGATTATTTAGCTAAAATCTGGAACAGTCTTCCTGAAAATGTGAGACAGACCTCGACTCTGACAATGTTCATTTCAGAAGCCATACCTGCGTGCGACAGTCAGATTGTGTCAGACCTATGAAGCAAAGCAGGGCATGACCTGGTTAGTACTGTGATGGGAGACCTCTGGGAACACCAGGTGCCACAGTGGGGCGGCTGCGGCTGTAAAGTGTGTGTGTGAATGGTTGGTGGTGGGGGGAGGGGCCTCGCTTCTGTCACTGTGCCCCAGGGCAGCTGTGGCTACAACAGTAGTTTAACCCCGCTGTGTATGGAGTGAATAAATAATGACATTTGAAGAGTCTTTGAGCGTCCTAAAAAGCTCTGTATAAAACTAATGCATTATTGTTATTATTATTATTGTCGATATTTTTATAAATCCAGGTTAAAAACTATTTTGTAGCTGTGTTTATAACTGAAGGATTTCATATCTGTGTAACTGATCGTGTTTATTGATGTATAAACCGTGCTGTATAAATAAACTTGCCTGGCTTTACTGTTCATGTTCTCATTATGAGTCTATGGTCTAACAGTCTCCTGGTCTTTCCTGGTCTTTCCTGGTCTTTCCTGGTCTTTCCTGGTCCTCAGGAGTCCACGGTGGTCTGCAGGAGGCGCTGTTCCAGACTGGGCACATGTCTGGGAGAGCAGTGCTGCGACCAGTGTCTCTCCTACGTCAAAGTGGAGGAGGTCAAGTACTGCCGCGTACGCAACAAAATCTACAGGGTGAGATTATCCACGCTTCAAACTTCATCAAAGACAAAAATAAGAGTCACACAAACAGCTACAGAGCGGCAGGAGTTTACTATAATAAACTAATAATATTGAGTAATAATATAATATTACTCAATGAATTTAGACCAGGTGTGTCCAGACTTTATCTACTTTCCCGGTCGATAAAGGGAGACACCTGTTAGCGGCCCGGGGAATAATGTGGCGAGATATTGGTGAGAACAAGCCTGATATTGGCTACAGTCATTACTCATCACGGCGTATTTGTGACTAGTGACAAAGTAAGTGCATTCACAATTATAAATAATGAGGATGAAAAATACAATCTGAAATATTAAGTATATCATTTGATTTGTTCATTTTTTAATTCTTTGGCGAGCTACCTGAGAGGGGGTGGCGATCTGGCCTGGCCTCATCCATCCGTACACTCCACGCAATTATCATTTCCTGCATGTAACGTCTGGGTCTGGCAATCTGTTGAATTCCCTCCGACCAATCAGAGAGCGCGGGAGGCGGGTGTTGTAGTCAGATGTGGGTGACGTCAAGAGTTTGCGTCGAACGGGCAGGTTGTAGTTTGGGTATGGTGAAGAATGCGATAGTAAAGTATTCCGGAAGCAAATGTAATTGCTAGCAAAGATGGTAGCGCTACTCCCTACAGGCTTCGTTAGCGGCAAAGTTGATGGCTAGGCTAAATGCTAACGACTCACTCCCACACATTACAAACCTCACGGTAAACTCAGATCCAATCGTTTCAATCTGCAAAATGAGTTAACCCCTCCCATCTGTTAACGGAGCACA
>OZ035829.1:37237974-37335474 GCA_964034765.1 Knipowitschia caucasica | reverse complement strand
TGCTCTCTCTTTGCTCTCTCTCTGCTCTCTGGTCTCTCTCTGGTCTCTCTCCTCTCTCTCCGCTCTCTCTCTCTGCTCTCCGCTCTCTCTCTGCTCTCTCTCCGCTCTCTCTCTCTCTCTCTCTCTCTCTCTGCTCTCCGCTCTCTCTCTGCTCTCTCTCCGCTCTCTCTCTCTGCTCTCTCTTTGCTCTCTCTCTGCTCTCTCTTCACTCTCCATCTGCTCTCTCTTTACTCTCTCTCCGCTCTCTCTCTCTCCTCTCTCTCCGCTCTCTCTCTGCTCTCTCTCTACTCTCCATCTCTGCTCTCTGTCTCTGGTCTCTCTTTGCTCTCTCTCTGCTCTCTCTCCGCTCTCTCTCTCCGCTCTCTCTCTCTGCTCTCTCTTTGCTCTCTCTCTGCTCTCACTCCACTCTCCATCTGCTCTCTCTTTGCTCTCTCTCTCTGCTCTCTCTCTCTGCTCTCTCTTTGCTCTCTCTCTGCTCTCTCTCTACTCTCCATCTCTGCTCTCACTCTCCTCTCTCTGGTCTCTCTCTCTCTTTACTCGCTCTCCTCTCTCTCCGCTCTCTATCTCTGCTCTCTCTTTTTAGTCGACAGAGTTATTGCTGTATTTCTGAACCAGAAAACTAAAGAACCATCTGATTCTAAAGTGTATCCCATCCTTTCACCCTCACATCTGTGCCTCCCCCCTGAACCCGACCCCAGACCCCAGGGGCTGTTAGCGTTAGCCGTTAGCCGCAAACGTTCCGTGATTCTGGGAGCGAGACGGAATCAGAGCGAAGTCTTCATGTGGTCTGTTCGTTACGGCGCTCGATAAAAGCTGTTTTTACCACAATAAACTCTCGCGGTCGGAATGATTCAAGCGACAGAATCGAATTTCAAATTTGTCAAAACACTGGAGCAGCCTCTGGCGGATCATCAGCGTGTTTACCTCCGTCCACGTCCAGATCAAAGGAGCACGGCGGCTTTTTGACAGACGCACAATTCTCACTCTATTTTTGTGTGTTTTACAAATGTACTTGACTTTTGGGGTTCTCTCTGGTCTCAGTCTGAACTCTGTGTGGTCTCTCTCTCTGGTCTCTTTGGTCTATGGCCGGTTTCCCTCTGGTCTCTTTCTGGTTTCTCTCTGGTACCTCTCTTCGGTCTCTCTATTCTCTCTCTCTGCTCTAAGGTCTCTCTCTCTGGTCTCGCTGGTCTCTCTCTGGTCTTTTCTTTGGTCTCTCTCTCCTCCCTCATCTCTCTGCTCTCTCTCTGCTCTCTCTCTCCTCCCTGCTCTCTCTTGTCTCTCTCTGATTGCTCTCTCTCTCTTCTCTCTGCTCTCTCTTGTCTCTCTCTCTTCTCTGCTCTCTCTTGTCTCTCCTCTTTCCTGTCTCTCTCTGCTCTCTCTTCTCTCTCTCCGATCTCTCTGCTCTCTCCTTTCTCTCTCTTGTCTCTCTCTGCTCTCTCTCTCTTCTCTGCTCTCTCCTGTCTCTCTCTGCTCTCTCTTGTCTCTCTCCGATCTCTCTGCTCTCTCTCTCTCTCCTCTCTCTGCTCTCTCTTGTCTCTCTCTGCTCTCTCTCTCTCTCCTCCCTTCCCTCTCCTCTCTGCTCTCTCTAGTCTCCCTGATCTCTCTCTCCTCTCTACTCTCCTCTCTCTCTGATCTCTCTGCTCTCTCCTGTCTCTCTCTGCTCTCTCTCCTCTCTCTTGTCTCTCTCTGCTCTCTCCTCTCTGCTCTCTCCAGTCTCCCTGATCTCTCTCTCCTCTCTACTCTCCTCTCTCTCTGCTCTCTCCTCTCTGCTCTCTCTTGTCTCTCTCTGCTCTCTATCCTCTCTCTCTACTCTCTCTCCTCTCTCTGCTCTCTCTCTTCTCTCTGCTCTCTCTCTCTCCTGTCTGCTCTCTCCCATCTCTCCCTCTTGTCTCTGTACCTTTGTATTCGAACCATGTTGTGTGTGTTCTCGCAGAGCCGGGTGTGTGTACAGTGTTTGGAGACCCTCACTACAACACCTTCGACGGGCGGACCTTTAACTTCCAGGGCACGTGTCAGTACGTTCTGACCCGAGACTGTGGCAGCGGCGCCGTCAGCAGCAACATCCACAGCCCCGACTCCAGCTTCACGGTACCATTAAAGCTGCGCTACCTAACTTTTCTCTCTTTTCTGTCTTTTGTCTAAATAATACTTTTTGTGTCGAGACCCATTGGTGTCTTGCAAACAGGAGAAACTCAGAACTTGCAGCTATTTAATTCAATTCAATTCAATGTATTTGTGCATCGCCCTGACAACAGCAGTCGTCTCAAAGGTCGTTACAAAGTTGTCAATTCCTCAACAGCAGATCAGAAAAGCGGCTGAGTGAGGGTGGTCCTGACTATTTCACTTTTCTGATCAGAATTGAATTAGCAGCAGTCGTCTTTACAAAGTTGTCGATTCATCATCAACAGATCAGAAAATCAAATAGGTCGAACACAGGAAATGCCATAATAACAAACCAAGAGGAGCCATTGGTCCACAGGGAACAGGATGACCACTGTCTGAGAAAGTCCCAGATCAGATTGACTTTGGAAGGATTTTATAATTTTCCGAGTTCCACCCTTTAATACTTTTTATTCTAATCGTGTGAGTTACGGAACCTTTCTCAGATTTAAACAAATTGTCCCGAAAGTAAAATTGTGTGATCAGTCTCTCTCTTGTCTCGCTCAGGTCTCTCTCAGGTCTCTCTCTGGTCTCTCTCTGGTCTCTCTCTGGTCTCTCTCTCTGGTCTCTCTCTGGTCTCTCTCTGGCCTCTCTCTAGTCTCTCCCTGGTCTCTCCCTGGTCTCTCTCTGGTCTCTCTCTGGTCTCTCTCAGGGCTCTCTCTGGCCTCACTCTAGTCTCTCTCTGGTCTCTCTCTGGTCTCTCTCTGGTCTCTCTCTGGTCTCTCTGGTCTCTCTCTGGTCTCTTTCTGGTCTCTCTGGTCTCTCTCTGGTCCCTCTCTCTTGTCTCTCTCTGGTCTCTCTGTCTGGTCTCTCTCTGGCCTCTCTGTGGTCTCTCTGTGGTCTCTCTCTGGTCTCTCTGTGGTCTCTCTCTGGTCTCTCTCTGTTCTCTCTGTGGTCTCTCTCTGGTCTCTCTGTGGTCTCTCTCTGGTCTCTCTCTGTTCTCTCTGTGGTCTCTCTCTGGTCTCTCTGTGGTCTCTCTCTGGTCTCTCTCTGTTCTCTCTGTGGTCTCTCTCTGGTCTCTCTGTGGTCTCTCTCTGGTCTCTCTCTGTTCTCTCTGTGGTCTCTCTCTGGTCTCTCTGGTCTCTCTCTGGTCTTTCTCTGGTCTCCCTCTGGTCTCTGACTCACCTCTATCTCTCTCTCAGGTGCTGGTGAAGAACGACGCTCGCCGGACTCGCTCATTCTCCTGGACTCAGTCTGTGGAGGTCCGTCTGGAGGGTCTGGTTCTGGGCCTCCATCAGCACCTCACCGTGAGGAGGAACGGGACCCGCATCGCTCTGCCCTATCACGGCCCCGGGGTCCACATCGACCTGGACGGGTACCTGCTCAAGCTCACCACCATCGCAGGTCTGCACCACTCTGCACCAGGGGAGAGACTTACCATCTGCAATGGTCCCTCACTATAGCACCGTTCACCTCTCTTTGGTTTCTCTCTTTTTGGTCTCACTCTGGTCTTTCTCTGGGCTCTCTCTCTTTGGTTTCTCTCTTTGGTCTCGCTCTAGTCTCTCCCACTTTGGTCTATCTATTCGCTCTCTAGTCTCCCACTGGTCTCCCTCGAGACTCTCTCTGGCCCCTCTCTCGGCTCGCACTGTGCTCTCTCTCTTTGGTCTCTCATTTGGTCTCGCTCTGGTCTCTCTCTCTTTGGTCTCTAATCTCTCTTAGTGTCGAGACTCTCTCTGGTCCCTCTCTCTTGTCTCGCTCTGGGCTCTCTCTCTCTTCAGTCTCGCTCTGGTCTCTAATCTCTCTTAGTCTCTCACTAGTCTCCCTCTGGTCTCTCTTTGGTCCCTCTCTCTTGGTATCCTCCTCTTGTCTCACTCTCTGGTCTAGTCTCTCTTAGTCTCTCTCTTGTCTCACTCTCTGGTCTCTCTTTGGTTTCTCTCAAGTCTCTCTCTGGTCCCTTTCTCTTGTCTTGCTCTGGTCTCTCTCTCTTTGGTCTCTCTAGTCTCTCTTAGTCCCTCACTCGTCTCTCTCTCTGGTCTCTCTTTGCAGTATTTCTCTGGTCTCTCTCTCTTTGGTCTCTCGTCTGGTCTCGCTCTGGTCTCTTCCTCTTTGGTCTCTTTAGTCTCTCTTAGTCTCTCACTAGTCTCCCTCTGGTATCTCTCTGGTCTCTCTCTGGTCTCTCTCTGGTCTCCCTCTGGTCTCTCTCTGGTCTCTCTCTGGTCTCTCTCTGGTCTCTCTCTGGGGTCTCTGGTCTCTCACTAGTCTCTCTCTGGTCTCTCTCTGGTCTCTCTCTGGTCTCTCTCTGGTCTCTCACTAGTCTCTCTCTGGTCTCACTAGTCTCTCTCTGGTCTCTCTCTGGTCTCTCTCTGGTCTCTCACTAGTCTCTCTCTGGTCTCTCTCTGGTCTATCTTTGCTAGTGCATGTCAATAGCAGCCTGTGAGTCCAAGACAAATCTCCTCCGGGAGATATACAATATATCACGTAACCCCTCCCTCTCCCCCTCTCTCCCCTCTCTCCCCCTCCCCTCCCTCCCCCCTCTCCCCCCTCAGGCCTGGAGATCACGTGGGACGGGGACAGCTTCGTGGAGGTGGTGGCGGCCCCTCACCTCCGCAGCCGTCTGTGCGGACTCTGTGGAAACTACAACGGTCAGAAGCGCGACGACACCATGGGAGGAGACGGACAGTTCAAGTTCGACGTGGACGAGTTCGCCGAGTCGTGGCGTGTGGAGGGGAACGAGGTGTGCGCCCAGCAGCACCCGCCCCGCCGCCCCGCCTCCTTCCTCTGTCCCGGCAGCGTCAAGGTCAAGTTCAGGGCCCACCGCGAGTGTCAGAAGATTAAGTCCTGGGAGTTCCAGAAGTGCCACCGGGTTGTGGACTTCGCTTCGTTCTACAGGTGAGATTTAGCATGAATTTGAATGATAATAATAATAATAATGATAATAATAATGATAATAATGATAATAATAATGATGATAATAATAATAATAATAATAATAATATTGCATTGTTTTGATATAGTGCTGTTCTGGATACTCAAAGTCTCTTCACATGTCATTCATTCACTTGCAAACACTATTGTAGCCACAGCTGCCCTGGGGCACACTGACCCATCAGCCCCTCCCACCACCACCAACCATTCACACACACACCAGACTCATTCTAATGTTGGTGAAGTGTCTTGCCTAAGGACACAACAGTAGATCGGCACTTTACAGCCGCCCCACTGTGGCACCTGCTGTTCCCGGAGGTCTCCCATCAAAGCTCTAACCAGGCCCTTCCCTGCTTAGCTTCAGAGTTCTGACAGGGATGTGCCTTTTACGCTTCCCCCACATTAGAATGAGTCTGGTGTGTGTGAATGGTTGGTGGTGGTGGTGGGAGGGGCTGATGGCACAGACGGGTTGCCTTGCTTCTGTCAGTGTGCCCCAGGGCAGCTGTGGCTACAATAGCAGGAGATGTGACGGAGGCCGGACACACATGCAGGTGAAAACTAGTGATCATTGAGCCAAATGGTTTTAGAGTTTTTTTGGTTTTAGCTGGGATTACTTTTTATCCATCAGAATTGACTTGAGTAAACAGTTTGTGCGATCCCCCGCTGGAGTCCTGAGTCATGTGTTGTGTGTTGTGTGTTGTGTATTTATGTGTTGTGTGTGTGTCTGCAGGTCGTGTGTGACGGACATGTGCGAGTGTCCGGTGCATAAGAACTGTTACTGTGAGTCGTTCATCGCCTACAGCCGAGCGTGCGAGCGAGAGGGCGTGCCTGTGCTGTGGAGGCCCGACGGCGCCTGTGTGGGTCAGTACCTCCGTCTGGACCTTACACATGGTTTAGCGAAGACCAGGATCATACATGGAACTATACACCCTGGTCCCTGGTTTAGCGCGGGGGTGATGTGTTCTAAAAACAACCCACGCAAAATCCGTGAAGTAGCAGCTGTTCGTCTATGAACTCACTGAGACTGGATCCAATAATGTTTCTTTAATTGCTAATCATTCTTTTATGAATTAGCTTGTTGCGTTTACAGTAAAATGCTAAGTCCATAAACTCGGCTCTGACAACTCACATTTTACACAAATACACATAGCTGCATTTCTATATAAGCCGCAGGGAGAAAAAACCTAGAAAGAAAGTAGAGGCTTATAGTCCAGAAAGTACTACTGTATATATTCCTGAAGTAAAGTATATATTAGTAAAGTTTTATTTATTCTTAGGAACAAAATCAACAGCTTGGATTGAAACAAAATTGGGCAAAAAGCAATAAGGCTTTTTATTATATGACTTGGATCGTTCACACGCTCTGATTGTCGGATATTTTCCCATCTCGGACCGTTACCATGACAATTGGTCCGCAGCGAGTATCAAATTTGATATCTTTCCTCGGTATAAAGAAATAATGAGCGACAACTGGGAGCCTTCTCCAGTAAATTCTGTTATCCGGCTGAGTTAGAAGAGCCAGAGGAAGTAATAACAGTCAAGAAGAGATTGACAACTTCGTTACAGACCAGAAAGGTAAAAACATGATTAGGAAAACCAAGTCGGACATGAACATACTTCACAAATATCTAAAAAGCATTGGTAAAGACACAGAAGAGATTGAGAACGTACCAGCGGGCGACCTCAGTCATCTGATAAGTTCTCCATGTCACCATTTGACAGTTTGGTTGCATATGTTTACGGTTGAAGCCGATCGATATTTGCATAAAATAAAAATAGTCATATAATAAAACATTTATTAAGCTTGCGCTCGTTTAATAAGCCGTTAGTATTGTAGACTGGGTTTGATAATGTTTATTTTGTTTTGCTTATTTAGAATTTTTCAGAATTTAAAATCCATAAACTCTGCTCTGAGCCCGACTCAACCACAATAAAAATACTCATATTAGCCGCATCGTTATAAAAGCCGCAGGGGAAAAGTATCTGCTTTTACCGGAAATTATAAATAGTTTGTTGCATTTCTGTCGTCCTTTACATCTAAGCCTCTAACACTCATTCTCTCTTTCTCTCTCTTCGCAGCCACTCAGTGCAAACACGGCGCCGTCTACGACACGTGTGGCCCCGGCTGCACCAAAACCTGCGACAACTGGAACGAGATCGGCCCCTGCCACAAGCCCTGCGTTGCGGGCTGCCACTGTCCCGCCAACCTGGTGCTGTTCCAGGGACGCTGCATCCGCCCCACCTCCTGCCCCGGCCGGTGACCCCTGTGAGGCCCCTGGAGAAGCGACCAGCCCAGGGTTAAGGGGCCAACCAGAACCAGGAACCAGGAACCACTCGAGAGGACGCTATTCTCAGGCGCACACAACCTCAGACCCTGCTCCTGTGCGGTGTGCGCGCGGGCAGAGGACAGTGGGGACAATAATACGAGGCGCGCGCTAAGTGCCGCGACTCAGGGGCCAATCAGGAAGAAGGTTTTTGCATCGGTGTGCAGCAGTGGTGGACCCTCAGGAAAAGAGGACGCCATATTAGGACTCCGGTTTGAGCCAAAATGGCGTCTCTCTCTCTCTCTCTCTCTTTCTCTATGTGACTTTGAAGAACCTCAAAAGAACCATATCAGCGCCCGAATCATTTCAAACTGTAAGCTAGTGAGATTTATATGAAAGACAGACTTATCGTTCTAATTATTATTATTATTATTATTTCTGTTGTTGATATTGTTAATTTATATAATACAGTGTTGAGGGAGAGCCAGAATCCGGATGAAATGATTTTTTTAAAGGGAAAAGAAAAGCTATTTATGTCCGTGTCGTTTTGTTTTTCTGTCTGAAGAGAATCGCCCCCAACTGTGAGTCGCCATGGCAGGGATATCGTACTGTAATGTGCCGGAGTCTGACCGCTCTGGTGAAGGAGCTCCCACTTCGCTCACTCAAGGCCAGCAGCAGAATATCATTCATCCTCTTTTTTTAATCAAATGGTGTGTGTGCTCTCGTCTGTTGTTGTCGTTGCTGTGGTACAGGAATCAGTCAATTAAGCTTGTTGAATAAAAAGGAAAACAAGAAAAATGACGGTGGTGGTTGTGGACTGAAACTGGGTTGAAACGTGCAGAAGTTTGGAGCGGTGCTGCCACCTAGAGGGAGACCATAGTAGTGCATTATTAAAAACTACACAAAAACTGAAATCATTTGAATTTCTTTGTATATAAATGTATTAGCGTGAATTTATAACCTCCACTGACTATATATACTTCACTTTGTTCTAGTTTAGCACTTTTTTATCTTCAAGGTTCAAGTTGAAGTTGAAGTGTTTGTGGGTTTGTCTGAGAGAAAATGTGTCGTATTGAATGGGAGGCAACACAATCCATTACCTCACTAAGTTCATAGTTTAAAATCAATTTAAATTAATGTATTTTTGTATAGCCCTAAATCACAACAGTACATAACAAAAAATACGGAATTAAGTGTTTTTATCTTCATTTGAGCACATTTTGACTGTCAAAAAACAATATTTGTCATTGGGACAAGCAAAAATGTCTCGTTTTAAAAAGATACAAGACAAATTCAAGAAATGTCTGCCTTGGAATTAGAACTATATCCCAGCAGCGCATGAAAAAAAAGACTGAATGACTTGTTCCATCTGGTTTTAAGACGGTCATAATATTCTCAAATTAAGATGAAAACCCTTGATTGAAGCATTTATTATCTTATATTTTGTCGTTTTTTGCAGTGTAGTTATTGCGGAGGATTTTACAAACACGGAAACACACTTATTACCTAATTTTATATACACTTTTTTGCAGTGAAGCTTTCGATTCGCCGACACAGATCAGAAAATCAAACACATGGAGCCAGTGGTGCCTGAGGAGCAGAGACCAGTGAAAGAGCTCTATTCATTCATTTTCCTCACTCTCTCCCCCATCCTCACTCCCTCCCCATCCTCACTCCCTCCCCATCCTCACTCCCTCCCAATCCACACTCCCCCATCCTCACTCCTTCCCTATCCTCCCTCCCCCATTCTCACTCGCCATCCGCACTCCCTCCCAATCCTCACTCACTCCCCCATCCGCTCTCCCTCCCCCATCCTCACCATCATCACTCCCTCCCTATCCTTACTTCTCCCCATCCTCCCTCCCTCCCCATCCCCACTCCCCCATCCTCCCTCCCTCCCTTTCCTGATTACGAACGCTGTCACATCATTGAAAACAACTATATTTTTTGACACACAAAACATTTTACTTCAAAAGTAAATCCAACACATCAACAGCAAAGGAACAATACAACAAAAAACTACAGTTACACCTTTTCACCAGCAGAGGGAGCAGTGCGCCTGGAAACATAAAACCCGATCAGACCTAAACGTAGCTTATGTAAAGAAACACAAAGTGGAAAATACACGAAACACAAAAACACACAAAAATAGCTTTGATTGGCCCAAAATACCACACAAGAGAGAGCCCTATTCTTTTTTACGGGCGACAAAAACACACAATTATCTCAAACCGTTCCCATCTCCAGACCACAGTATGCGTCTATATGTTTGAAATATAGGCCTTTAAATGTTCTTTTCAGATGAGAAAGAGCACTACACTGCAAAAAGTCATGAAAAATAAGTCAGAAATTGCTCAAATTTGGCGAAATGTGTCTCGTTATCTTGAAATGAGGATAAATAGCTTTGTCCCATTGGTGAATCTGGGTTAAAGACTGTCAGAATGTGCCAGATTAAGATAAAAACACTAGATTCAAGATTTTTTTTTTCTTCACTTTTTGCAGTGTAGACGTACTTTCCAACCTTTCATTGGCAGATTTCAGTGAATAATAATAATAATAATAATATATAAAAGTAACAGTTGTGAGTTTGTCTACAACACTGAGGTGGAGGAGACCTGACGCCGCAGGTTCAAATACATTCATCAAAAATCTTTCACTTTGAGCTTATTTTACTTTTGAGAAAACCCACTTCCTGTTCATTACTGAGGTTCAGATTAAAGCCGGGGAACTTGGCTTTTGAAATTAAACATTCCAAACTGAGGCCCAGGGGCTGAATGCGGTCCGCTGTGTTATTACTGTGGCCCTCTGCCGCTAACACAAACTCCGGCTATAGAGGGACATTCGCAGTGTCATGCAGCCAACTTCAGCTCCACCAACACAGTCATGCTATACCTCAGAGCCTCTGGAATCTCTGTGTTTACTTTATTTGTATATATTTGTTTTGATTGTGTCACAAAATTCCATTAGTGCGAGTCGATATAGACACATCAAAGTCCATGTTAAAAACCAGTCAAAAACTGTTTCACAATCTATGTTTTCGGTTCCTGGAGACGTCGGATGAACTGAAGTGACCCTCTCGCTAAAAAGTTTGGACACCCCTGCTTTAAAAGTATAAAAACCGTTATTTAAAGCTGCACTAACTCACTTTGTGAAACTTTCGAATGTGAGCGCTGGCCTCGCTCTTTCTGCTCGCCCTCCCCGCACTCACGGAGCTATCACCCCCCACTAACCCCCCCCGGCCTTTGCTCACATGCTAATTGTATACGGAGCTCACGTCTCACAATGTGGATCGCACATTTGAACGTGGCGTGACCAGAGAATGATAGAACCGAGAAGCGCGGAGGAACGAGACTTTCTTTTGGTTGTTTTGCTGAGTAAGCAGCAACCGGTAACTAAGACACGGGAAGCTTCAGGTTAGCCTCTGCCGCTTGTTTACCTCAGCTGTCTGTGCTAACCACAGACCTGTGGCTTTTCTTAAGAAAGTGGGGGCCAGTGGTCCGCTGTGATTGGTCACAATCTGGACCCGAAAGAAATTCTCTACCTTTGTTGTACGAAAACTCAATCTAAAATAAAATGACACGCCAGCACAAATCTGCGCAACTTTTTCTTCAAAAGGACGTACTGTATATCCCAATGCACTGCAGGGACATGGATTGAATTTTCATAATGAATACAAAAATAAAGTCAGGTAATGCAGCTTTAAAAGTGGACTCTGAAGGTGGGGGCTACAGGTCCTGCCTTTGCTTACGCCTCTCTCGTAATCTCTATCTCTTCTCTCTACTATCTATTCTATCTTTTCTATCGCTTCTCTATCTCCTCCATCTTCTCTATCTCTTTTTGCAAAAAACACAAAATATATGATATGGGTAAAAAATAAAGTAGCTGCTCTAAAATATACAAGTGCACTCAAAATATACATCTATTATAAATACAGGCTTCAGGGGAGAGAAGCACAGGGACTGGGGGAGGAGAGGGTAAGGAGGGGGGAGAAGGGGGTGAGGGTCATCAGTCGTCGTCGCTGTCGCTGCCGGACTCACTGAGCTGGAGGTCGTTCCCTAAAACCAAACAGAGAAATCAAGACTTATTTTAAGACTAAATGATCCCAGTCTGATTGATTGGTTACTGATTTGTTCTAATGTGCAGTTACCATGACGACGTATTTCAGAGATGATAAATGATAACGTACTCTCACTCGCCCCAACCCTGGTCTTCAGAGCGTCAGAGCGTCTCCTCTCCTGAGTCCTGACCATAGACTGTAAATGTTAACGTAGTCACGCCTATCTCTGCCGTTCAAACTAATGTGACATCACTTTCGCCGTCTATGGGCAGTTTCAAAATGGCCGCGGGGGTTGGAAAATGTGAAAAAACGCATCTGCACGTGTCAGCTGCCCCAGCCCCATTCGTCTGGCGAGTGCATTCTGAAGTCCACAGTGGCTAAACTAGACGGCAAAGTTTCAATGTGAGCGCTGCCCTCTTTCTGCTCGAATGAAGCATGTTGTGTGTGTCTTACGGAGTGTGTTGTTGAGCATGTTGTATGTGTCTTACGGAGTGTGTTGTTGAGCATGTTGTGTGTCTTACGGAGTGTGTTGATGAGCTGGGTGCTGGGGGTCCCGTTAGCCGCTTGCGGGCTGTGCTGCTCTGTGTCGCTGCTGGAGCTGTCGTTGTCTGAAGCTGCGGAGTCTGAGCTGCTGCTCATCTGCTCGATCACCTCCACCTCAGCACGCAACTCTGACACACACACACACACACACGCACACACACACAGTTAGTGCTTATAAAGTAACTGGTTGACTGTTCAATAATTGACTTATTGTACAGTCTGACAGTGGTGGGGATGAAGGCCCTCCGGGGGACACACACTGAGAGACACACACACACTGAGAGACACACACCTCTCTTGATGTCGTCCAGCTGTGGCTCTGGGGAGGGGTTGTCCTTGGACGGGGAGGGGGAGGACTTGACCCCAGTCCCAGGTTTAGTGGGAGCTCTGAACTGAGAGCTGGGCTGACTGGAGCGCACCGACTGCTGCTCAATCCGGGCCTGGATTTTACTGCTGCCCTCGGCCCTGAAATACACACAGGACATTAGACCTGCACCACCGGGACGTTTCACAGAGAAGAGTGGGCCAAAACAACAACTAAAAGAGAGCCTTTTCATTTTATCTATCTTTACAAGTACCAGGAGGTCTGTGCTGCAGACTTATAGGACCCGATTTCAACACAACAACAAACACACAAACATAAGCACAATAAGAGACTTGGTGACTGTATCATTTAGAGTAGAGTTGGGCAAAATGGAGAAAAAAAACATATCTCGACATAGTTTTCTATTGCTCAATACACAACATATATCTTGATATTTTTACAGGATAAAAAACTTCCCAAAAACAACTGCAAATACTTTTTTTATTAAATTGATTCTCATTGGCCAAGAGACAACTTTTGGACCATGCTGTAAAGACGCTTACAAGAGGTCAGCTAATGCTAAATGTTAGCATTGGCTAATTTTTCTTCCGGGTCCACCCCCATCGGCCCGGGGTGGTATTGCAGCATGTCAGCGCACGTCATTTTGGCCACTTTTGAGCCGGGACCCGCCCCCACTGGATAAAACTGAAGCCCCTGATTACATTAATGGTAAGTGACCTGTTCTAATCCCGCCGCTCTCTCCTTAGTTCACAGTTGCGGGTGTTCTTGTATCGCAAAGTAATGCTTCGACTGAAATCTCTGGTGAAACGCCTCACTGAAACTGTTATCAAAGAACCGGGGTTATGTTAAGTAACCTTACGTTTTGTTTTTAGCTGCGTATAAAGTTTACAGTCTCTGGTTTAAAGCCATGTTGTTCAATGACGACAAAACGTGCCATGTCACCGCTGAAAGAAAAGCCACGGACTCTGACGCTACACCACCTTCTGTCATGTTCTACACTCTGCGGGTTTTAGACAAGTTTAAAGCCTCCGAGTTTATGCTCCATGCCGTGAACGAGACACATGCGAGGGGAGGGGCCGAGGAGGAGCAACAGCAGGAGGAGCGCTGCACAGAGAAGGAGAAGGCAGACGAGCAAAGTGACAAAAGTGAAATATAAACATTATATTGATATATTGATTAGGAAAACCAGCTAAGAAGTACAGATGATGGGGAGAAACCTTCCTTTGCTTTGACTAATCCCTGTATGACTGAGGGCTTACACAAAATTAAATGGATATGTACGACATGTCTAAATTCCTATCGAGTTTAAAGAATATCTCGATATATCACCTCATTTTGAGTGTATACTATATATTTAACCCTTACAATGAGCCTGACTGCTGGTTTGAAAAGAGCATCTGTATCTGCAATCCTCAGTATCCTCAGTATCCTCAGTATCCTCAGTATCCTCAGTAATCCTCAGTATCCTCAGTATCCTCAGTAATCCTCAGTATCCTCAGTATCCTCAGTAATCCTCAGTAATCCTCAGTATCCTCAGTATCCTCAGTATCCTCAGTAATCCTCAGTAATCCTCAGTATCCTCAGTATCCTCAGTAATCCTCAGTATCCTCAGTATCCTCAGTATCCTCAGTAATCCTCAGTAATCCTCAGTGTCCTCAGTATCCTCAGTATCCTCAGTAATCCTCAGTAATCCTCAGTACAGTGTTTCCCACACATAGACTAATCTGTGGCGCACCGCCACAGATTAGAGACCGCCCGCCACAAATTGCGTTTCGTATTATTATATATATATTTTTTTTGTTACGCTATTTAAAACATGCATCGTCTAGTGCCGCCGCAGCGGTCAATTTGACAGCGGGGAGGGGGGTTTAAAATGTGGCGGCCCTTCGTAACTCTCACTCAAGCTACGCGTCTCTCCCACATACAGAGACCTACACACACACAGCCCCTCCCCTTCGTGCACACCGCGTGTCTCCGTCTCCATCAGCGATCATCGCTGTAAGCAGCTGTGTCTATTAATTTACCGCGGTAAAGTGGCCCGCATCTTTCAGCTCTATGAACATGCGGCCCGCATCGGGGAAAAGACGGTGCGCGTTTTGTTGAGAACTTACGGTAACAGCGGAACGTCCTTTCGGAGTCACCCATTTTTATCGAACAGAAAGCGCGCTGGGGTCAGGGAGACACGTTTTTGTGATTAAAACCTTATAGAGATGCCACCCGGCACACATAGCAATTCCTCCGGCAGATTGTGAGTCCTCAGGAGGATAGCCACTCTATTGTTTACATATATAAAGTACACAATTTGGTCCGCTAGTAGTGCAATTTTCAAGTATTGTAACTATTTACTGGAATAAGGTGTGCGACTAATTTCACTTGACTCATGACCTTATTATTGCCCTCTGCCACTGTACCAAAGACCAGAAACTTTTACTGTAGAAATATTGAGGTAAAGTAGCCATTTTGGTCCAAAATACCTCCAAAATAGTCAAAACATGTCACTTTTGATCTACTGTAACTTTTTACTGTAAAAAGGTGTGCGACTAATTTCACTGGATTCATGACCTCAAGATTGTCCTCTACCACTGTACCAAAGACCAGACACTTTTACTGTAGAAATATTGATTTAAAGTAGCCATTTTGGTCCAAAATAGCCTAAAAATGGTCAAAACATGTCACATTTGATCTACTGTAACTTTTCAGTGTAAAAAGGTGTGCAACTGATTTCACTGGATTCATGACCTCAACATTGCCTTCTACCACTGTACCAAAGACCAGACACTTTTACTGTAGAAATATTGAGAAATATTGAGGTAAAGTAGCCATTTTGGTCCAAAATACCTCCAAAATAGTCAAAACATGTCACTTTTGATCTACTGTAACTTATTACTGTAAAAAGGTGTGCGACTAATTTCACTGGATTCATGACCTCAAGATTGTCCTCTACCACTGTACCACTGTACCCCACTCCCCCCCGCCGACGACCACCACACATTGCCTTCAAACCTGTGGGAAACACTGCAGTATCCTCAGTATCCTCAGTAATCCTCAGTATCCTCAGTAATCCTCAGTGTCCTCAGTAATCCTCAGTATCCTCAGTATCCTCAGTAATCCTCAGTAATCCTCAGTATACGCAGTATCCTCATCCTCAGTAATCCTCAGTAATCCTCAGTAATCCTCAGTATCCTCAGTAATCCTCAGTATCCTCAGTAATCCTCAGTATCCTCAGTAATCATCAGTAATCCTCAGTAATCCTCAGTATCCTCAGTAATCCTCAGTATCCTCAGTAATCCTCAGTATCCTCAGTAATCCTCAGTAATCCTCAGTATCCTCAGTAATCCTCAGTATCCTCAGTAATCCTCAGTAATCCTCAGTAATCCTCAGTAATCCTCAGTAATCCTCAGTGTCCTCAGTGTCATGTCTGTACCTGGTCTTCTTGACCTGGATGCTGCTGCTCAGTTTCTCCAGCACAAACTCTCCCGTGTCGTGGTTGATGATGAGGACACAGTCTTTCTGATACGGCCTTTTGTTTCCTTTGAACACGGTCATGGGAGGAGTGGAGCCCTGCAGCAGCAACAACAACATCAGTGAGTCCTGGTCTCTGAGAATGAGCCGTGAGCAGTTCTTACTGGAATGTGAGGCAGTGTGATGGTCACTTCGTCTCCTTTGCCGACCTGCAGCTCGCCCTCGCAGCTCGTGTCGATAGAAGCGGGTTTGAAGTCATCTGGAATATGACAAATGATCAATGTTCAATTTTATGTATTTGTCTATAGTCAGGAATCATAACAGCAGTCGTCGTCTCTGAGGACTTCACAAAGTAGTCTATTCGCAAACAGAGAATCAGACCGTTCAGGCAACAAAAAATACAATAATAACAAACACATAAGAGGCATTGGTCCATAGGAAGCGGGACGACCACTGTCTGTAAATGTTAATTATACATCTAAATATCCTTAAATGTCCCAGATCATCACTATCCTTAGACCCACCTGCACCGGTAAGGAACAACAACAAAATACACAGTGGGAATGAAAGTGAGATATCTCGGGGAGGCTCATATTGAAAGAAGGATCCGCTCCCACTGATAGACAGGCTGTAGACCGAGGACTGAGGCTGTAGACCCAGGACTGAGGCTGTAGACCCAGGACTGAGGCTGTAGATCCAGGACTGATGCTGTAGACCCAGGACTGAGGCTGTAGATCCAGGACTGAGGCTGTAGACCCAGGACTGAGGCTGTAGATCCAGGACTGAGGCTGTAGATCCAGGACTGAGGCTGTAGATCCAGGACTGAGGCCGTAGATCCAGGACTGAGGCTGTAGATCCAGGACTGAGGCTGTAGATCCAGGACTGGGGCCGTAGACCCAGGACTGAGGCTGTAGATCCAGGACTGATTGTTTAACAGATACAGTGTATCTCAATCTGGATCCATGTGTCATTAATGGCATTTGAAAAATAAAGGTATGTCCAAGTACGGTGATGGGAGACACCAGGTTACCACGGTGAGTCTAAAAAAGTGTATTACCGGTTCTGTGATGTGATTCCTGGTTCTATCCTGGCTGAGCTCGTACTAAACTTCCAGAGATTATGATGCTGAAAATAGGTTTGTTGTACTATCTGGTACCAGATTCTAAAGTGCAGCAACCAGGTAGAGTAGGATAGAGTAGAGTAGGACCAAGCGGAAACGTGGCACAACGCTAAGATCCATAATAAGTCTATGGTCGCCTGAAATCTATGGCTTGAAAAAACTGCACAAGAAACTACATTATTTTTCAGCGAGAAGTGACTCAACATTATTTAAATGTTTCATAAAAAATAAATTAACTTTAAACAAGAAACACAAATGTTTTCAATTGCGGTTATTTCGGATCGTGCAGACTCAAGCCCTATTATTACACAGTATCCTTACTGTTATATTATTATTACACTGTTATATGTATGTTATTTGCCTCTTCCGCACATGACTCCTCCAGACCCCTCTCCTCCACAGGTGTAAATCATGGATCTATTATATTGGGTGTAAATGCGGTTCTCTCTCACTCACATCTGATTGTATGAAAAGCAGATTTTGGTCTCTTCTCAAAGCTCTCCCCGAGCTTTAAAACGTGTTCCTCTTTATCCAGCAGCGGGTTCGTGCTCCCATTCATGTCTGCATACACACGAACAGCCTCAGCATTGATACAAGATGCTCAAAGCGACATGCAGTAACTTCTCAGAGAAACTGGATCTCTCTGTTAGCCGCGCGCTCAGCGTTAGCACAACAACAACAGACGTCACGCCGTTTCCGCATTGGCTCAAAGTGACCCAAAGCGAAACATTTTATTTATTAGAAACAATATTTGTGAAAAGAAATATTTTTTAAACTAGTTCATTTCATCCTTGTTCTAAAAATAAATAAATACATAAAAGAAAATAACAAAGGTGGGAACCAAAATGTCAGTTATTTTACTACACGGACTCTCTTTACTAACGGACAACATGGCGGTGTTTTCGCGAGTCGATTGATATAACCCACATTTCCAACTTAATGTGTCCAATAGACTCCCTTTTAATGACATATGTGTACATCTAAGTAATCAATATATGAAAACAATATATATTTCTAATCAAACATTTCAATGGCACTACGAGACACAGAGGTAAACTCCCGGGAAAAGACAGAATGTGCATTTGCTGTTGGACAAACTGTGTCCCCCACAGGCAGAGTTCTGACTGAAGAGGAGGTAAAAGCTCTGCACAACGATAAGATTTTGGTGTCAGACTTTAAACAGATGAAGCTGGAGAAAGAAGCACAGAAAAACTGGGACTTATTCTACAAGAGAAACACTACACATTTCTTTAAAGACAGACACTGGACAACAAGGGAATTTGAAGAGCTCAAAGCATGCAGACAGGTATTGTTGTTTATAGACTTGTATCTTGATCTGATGTGTGTGTATGGATGCCATTTAATCTCGTATCTGTTGAATGGCTCTTCACAGTTTGAGACGCAGAAACTGGTGCTCCTTGAAGCCGGCTGTGGTGTTGGGAACTGCATATTTCCTCTTCTGGAAGAGGACCTCAATGTATTTTTTTACGCTTGTGACTTTTCTCCAAGAGCAGTGGAGTTTGTCAAAGTAAGTATCTGTTTGTCTGTAATTAACTAGTCGAGCAAACGTAAGGATTTGTGACATTTATCTCTCTCTGTTTCTCTTTGTCTCTCTCTCTTTCTTCCTCCATCTCTGTCTCTGTCTTTCTTCCTCTCTCTCTCTCTCTGTCTTTCTTCCTCTATCTCTGTCTCTCTCTCTCTCTCTCTCTCTCTCTCTCTCTCTCTCTCTCTGTATCTCTCTGTCTCCGTCTCTATCTAAATATCTTTCTGTATTTTCTTTTCAATATATTTTTTTATGCTTGTGACTTGTCTCCAAGAGCAGTGGAGTTTGTATCTGTTTGTCTCTTAACTATTCAAGCACACATAATAATCTGGAACATTCTATTATCCTGCTCCCCATGATGACGATGTGTTTGTTATTATCGCATTTCCTGTGTAAGACTGTGTTTGGTTCTCTGCTCCGTTGTTCCCATGTTGCTCCGCCTCTGATCGTTCTCCTTTTGTGTTTGCTCAAAGCGAAACCCTCTGTACGACCCGGAGCGCTGCTGTGCGTTCCAGTGCGACCTCACGTCAGACGACCTCCGTGGACACGTGTCTGAGGACAGCGTGGACGTGGTCACACTCATCTTTGTCCTCTCGGCCGTTCACCCCGACAAGATGAAGCTGGCTCTGGAGAACATCAGGAGGGTGAGTCTGGAGGCACAGCTGAGTATTTGTTCCATGTGTTACATTTTATATTTGACAAATGAAGAGCTAAAAGAAAAGTACAAACGGACAACTCCACCCCCAAAAGAAAGACATAAAAGTAATCTGTTCAAAACCACATACTTATTTCTTTCAATATGCAATATACTGTGTGCAGTGTTGGGTAAGTTACTTTGAAAAAGTAATTAGTTACAGTTACTAGTTACTGCTTCCAAAAAGTAATTAAGTTACAAACTTAGTTACTGCAATATAAAAGTAACTAGCTACCAGTAAAAGTAACTTGCGTTACTTTTTCGTTTGTCGTGGTACCGAGTTTTAGCTGGTTGTAATTTAGGATAACTTCTAATTAGATTAATTGTTGCAACAACGCCACCCTATTTTAGTATTAGTATTATATGTTAGTATTAGTATTATATGTTAGTATTAGTATTATATGTTAGTATTAGTATTATATGTTAGTGTTAGTATTATATGTTAGTGTTAGTATTATATGTTAGTTTAGGGAACTGTCCCGCAGCACACAGGTAAATAAGACCGGCCACGGTGACATTTAAATTACATTGCATTTATTTTCATCCATTGATCAAACAAAGCACATTACAAAACTTACAATTGAAAGAGACTATTTTAAAATAATTAGTTCCCACAGACGCACACGAGCAGCCGTCGCTCGGGCCTGACAGTCAAGAACCAGGGAAAATACAGAGCGCTGAGCATGTGAACGGAGCAATTGCCCGCTCAAAGCTTTCACTCCACAACAAAGTTATTTAATGCCTTTTTGGCTGACATAGTTAAAGTAGTGCATATCTCCACCGGTAAAACGAGTTCCTCTCCTCTGGCTCTGCCATGTTGCTTTACAAACAAACTCGCTCATGTGCTCAACGTGCCATAAGCACGCAGGCACGCTGCGGTAGTGCAGCTTTCTCCTGCTTTCCCGAGGCCGGTGCCGCCGGTAACGAAGTATTTAAGTAGTAACTGTAATACAGTTAAGCGTATTTTCATAATAACGCGTTACACTACTATGTTACTCAAATTGTAATTTTTACTAAGTAACACCCAACACTGACTGTGTGTATTGGATCATTTCTTTTAACTATTGACCGTATTGTATTGTGTCCCTAATAAAGATTAATCATAAAAAATAATAACTACAATTTCAAAATGTCCACTGAATGTCACTTTATCCAGCCATATGTCATGTACAGTGCCTTGCGAAAGTCTCGGCCCCCTTGAACCTTTCAACATTTTGCCACATTTCAGGCTTCAAACATAAAGATATAAAAATTAAATTTTTTGTCAAGAATCAACAACAAGTGGGACACAATCGTGAAGTGGAACGAAATTTATTGGATAATTTAAACTTTTTTAACAAATACAAATCTGAAAAGTTGGGCGTGCAATATTATTCGGCCCCTTGCACTAATACTTTGTAGCACCACCTTTTGCTGCAATTACAGCTGCAAGTCGCTTGGGGTATGTCTCTATTAGTTTTGCACATCAAGAGACTGGAATTCTTGCTCATTCTTCCTTGCAAAACCTCGAGCTCAGTGAGGTTGGATGGAGAGCGTTTGTGCACAGCAGCCTTCAGCTCTTTCCACAGATTCTCGATTGGATTCAGGTCTGGACTTTGACTTGGCCATTCTAACACCTGGATACGTCTATTTGTGAACCATTCCATTGTAGATTTGGCTTTATGTTTTGGATCATTGTCCTGTTGGAAGATAAATCTCCGTCCCAGTCTCAGGTCTTTTGCAGACTCCAACAGGTTTTCTTCCAGAATGGTCCTGTATTTGGCTCCATCCATCTTCCCATCAATTTTAGCCATCTTCCCTGTCCCTGCTGAAGAAAAGCAGGCCCAAAGCATGATGCTGCCACCACCATGTTTGACAGTGGGGATGGTGTGTTCAGGGTGATGAGCTGTGTTGCTTTTACGCCAAACATATCGTTTTGCATTGTGGCCAAAAAGTTCGATTTTGGTTTCATCTGACCAGAGCACCTTCTTCCACATGTTTGGTGTGTCTCCCAGGTGGCTTGTGGCAAACTTTAAACGAGACTTTTTATGGATATCATTGAGAAATGGCTTTCTTCTTGCCACTCTTCCATAAAGGCCAGATTTGTGCAGTGCACGACTGATTGTTGTCCTATGGACAGACTCTCCCACCTCAGCTGTAGTTATCTGCAGTTCATCCAGAGTGATCATGGGCCTCTTGGCTGCATCTCTGATCAGTCTTCTCCTTGTTTGAGATGAAAGTTTGGAGGGACGGCCGGGTCTTGGTAGATTTGCAGTGGTCTGATACTCCTTCCATTTCAATATAATTGCTTGTACAGTGCTCCTTGAGATGTTTAAAGCTTGGGAAATCTTTTTGTATCCAAATCCGGCTTTAAACTTCTCCACAACAGTATCTCGGACCTGCCTGGTGTGTTCCTTTGTCTTCATGGTTCTCTCTGCGCTTTAAACAGAACCCTGAGACTATCAAAGAGCAGGTGCATTTATACGGAGACTTGATTACACACAGGTGCATTCTATTTATCATCATCAGTCATTTAGGACAACATTGGATCATTCAAAGATCCTCACTGAACTTCTGGAGTGAGTTTGCTGCACTGAAAGTAAAGGGGCCGAATAATATTGCACGCCCCACTTTTCAGTTTTTTATTTGTTAAAAAAGTTTAAATTATCCAATACATTTTGTTCCACTTCACGATTGTGTCCCACTTGTTGTTGATTCATGACAAAAAATTAAAATGTTATATCTTTATGTTTGAAGCCTGAAATGTGGCGAAATGTTGAAAGGTTCAAGGGGGACGAATACTTTTGCAAGGTACTGTATATATTTTACACACACACACACACTAGATATTTGCTTGCTGGTCGTATGAAGCTAACAAAAAAGCATTAGCAGCCACTTATTTTGTATGTGCTCTTACTTCTGTCCTGTATGTGCGCTGCAACATTGAAATTTCCCCACTGTGGGATGAGTAATGGTTGTCTTATCTCACCTGCTGTCTGACAGGGAGGAACGGGAGCGATCAGAACAAAGTTACAGATGGTTGATGAAAAAAACGACAGAATAGGATTCCAAACCATTTCATTTCAGACCCTCTCAAAACATTCTTTCTCTCATCTAAGACTGAATAAGACGTTTTTGGGACTTTTGGGAGACTGTGGGATGACAATCTGCAGCGGTGTTCAGACCTTTCTCCACACGTTCAGGTCCTCAAACCCGGAGGAATCGTCCTGTTTCGAGATTACGGTTTGAACGACCACGCCATGCTCCGCTTCAAAGCCGGGAACAAACTCGGGGATCACTTCTACGTCCGTCAAGATGGAACCAGGTCCTACTTCTTCTCCAAAGGTCAGATATGTGTGTCTACTGTTGCATCATTCAAGTTTATTTTCTTGTTCCAAAAAATCTGCATAAAATAATCTCTCCCTGCCCTGTCCCTGTGTCCCTGTGCTCCTCTTAGCGCTCTTCTGGATATATTTCACTCCCCGCTGATTTATCTTCTCCAATAGGACGTCCAGACCCTCCTTTTTGGGGCCCAGTCTGTAGTCCTCTATACTTACTACAGGGTTTAGCTTCATAGACATAGAATGATGATCTGATGAACAACAAACAATGTCATTAGCAAATGCATATCAGTACTTACCTCATCATTAAAGGTATTGTCTGGAGTTTGTCAGAAAAAAGAGAGAGAGGTACATGGTTTGATAAAAACGACCCAAGCTCCTCCCCCTTCCTTCCTGATTGGTCTACACCTACGTTTCCGTAACAATAAATAACACTTTTAAATGTTAATCAGAGAACACATTATACATATACATTATTAATACACATGCACGGAGGTTTTCAGAATTATGTGTTTTCATGACAAAAATGTTTTAATGCACACAAAAAAGCGATCGCGGCAAACCAGGAAGTGCTATTTTCATGAATTGAACATTATAGGACACATCTGCAGAGGATCTGATTATGGATATAGGTTCAGTATATAAATGATTATGGATATAGGTTCAGAATATAAATGATTATGGATATAGGTTCAGAGCCTAATAGAGGCTTGATTCAGAGGCTCTGTGAAAACAAACTGAGCATGTGCAGCTACGAGCATCAGCGCGATGATTGACAGCCCTTGGCATCACCTGATTGGTTAACGTGGACGGCATTGTGGATTCTGAGCTATTGCTAAGAGAAGGCTTGACAAAATGACTTATTTTATATCAAAATTTAAGGCCAGGAGGTCAATTTAATGCAATTCTTAACATCTGTAATTCATTTAGAGTTACAGTTTATCACTTTAAGCTAAAGAAAGAGATTTTTAGTATATTTTTGTCTCTACAATATTCATTTATCTCGTGCTATGTGCTCCTCATTCCTACTGCTCGAGATGCAACACTGACATTTCTCCACTGTGGGACCAACATCTCAATCTTTTTTGTTGTTGTCTAGAATTCCTGGCCGAGCTGTTTGAGAGTGCGGGTTTCCAGTCCGTCACTAACGACTACGTCCTGAGGGAGACCGTCAACAAGAAGGAGGGACTGTGTGTGCCCCGAGTCTTTCTGCAAAGCAAGTTCTCCAAGACCAGTCAAAGTTCATGATGCAGAGAGGACGGGAGACGACGTGGCTCTGGCCTTTAGAGTTTTTATATTCACGGTGGATATTTATAAACATTTGTGGACAGTGGTCATCCAGCTCTTGATGGACCAACGGCTTCTATGACTGTTTGATTCTCTCTGATCTGTTTGTAAAGTTGTCTAAGATCACTGCTGTCGTGATTTTGGTCTACACACAAATACATTGATATGAAATAGATTGACCACAATAATCAGAATAATTTTTATGACCATTGTAACTCGCAAATTTGCTTTGGCTCAAGATGCAAATAAATTGTAAGAGTAAAGGCAAGGTAAAGAAAGGTAAAACCATGTCATAAAATGTCTTAAAATTACTATTATTAAGTTCACTAAGTCCACACAATATGCCATTACTCTACCCTTTTTATATTTTTTAACAATTGTAATATTTGACAAATATATTTTTTTATCTTAATAGTTACGATCTGTTTGACAAAAAAAAAAACATGTCAATAATTGTATGACCATATTTGGAGTTGTTCTCAGTATCATGGACGACCAATTGGGGGCACTGTGGGGCTCGTAATCTACGTGTGAGGACTTCAGTAGATAAAGCCGAGAACTAAACGTGTATTTCAAAAGTCAATCCGTTTTAATGCTGATTTTTGCTATTATCTGTCTCCATCTCTATCTTTCTCTTAACTGTCTCTATCTATCTCTTATCTCTATTGACCTATATATTTCAATTTTCACAAAATGAAATATAACAACATGTGTCAACACTGAGACTGTTTCTAATGTTGATACAAGACTCTGGTACTGACTCCTGTGGCTCAGAGAAAAGACTTCAAATCAGCTCTGTTTGTCACCATGGTCACAAGTCTCTCCATGTCCTCAAAGTACATCTGTGACATGTTAGTGCCATATGAAGCAACTCTGAGGAGCACAGGGACTGGCCTCCTGCTGGCACTCTGAGGAGCACAGGGACTGGCCTCCTGCTGGCACTCTGAGGAGCACAGGGACTGGCCTCTTGCTGGGATTCTGAGGAGCACAGGGACTGGCCTCCTGCTGGTGCCCAGAGTCAGAACTAAACATGGGGAGGCTGCATTTCAGATTCATGCAGCTAAAATCTGGAACAATCTTCCTGAAGGTGTGAGGCGGGCTTCTTCTCTGACAATGTTTAAAACCAGGTTAAAAGCAGTTCTGTTTAGCTGTGCTACAACCTCTGGTCGGTGTAGATTTGATTCTCAGCTGTAGAAAGTCAGATTAAAATATAAAATGATTGTGGTTGCCTGTCATCGCGGAGCCTCAGATGCTCTTCCTGTATGTGGTCTGTTTGCAGCAGAACCAGGAAGTGAACACACTCAGACTCTATAAGTTTGTATTCTTATAGATCCCTGGTTATTACAGACTGGTATTTCACTCACACTAATTAACAGATAATGAAGTTATATACGTGTATGATTTATGGTTCATTAGATCTTAATTGGTGTTTATTAAGCACTAATTAGTCCTTATTCTACATGGACTCATTCAACATTTATCTAACTACAATCTGACACCATGTGGGCTAGAGCTGCAGCTAGAGTTAGAGCTAAAGTTTGGACTGAATTCAGATTAGAGCTCGAGTTAGGGTTAGTTAGTTTGATTTATTCCAAACCTGCACAACACAATAAAAAAATCACCAATACAGGTTTGAAAAGGGGTTGGATTAAGCAGAAGTTAGAAGTTGGGTTCGGGTTAGAGCTTGGGTTAGAACGGGTTAGAGTTCGAGTTAGAGCTCGGGTTAGAGCTAATCTAAAGTGTTATCAGTATTTCTTGTGGACAATAGCCTTGAGAACAGCAGCACTTCCTTCCCTCCCACATGTTCTGTCTGTGCAGAAAACACCACAAGAGCAGCCTCGACCTCGGCTTCAGAATGTACAGTCTGTGGCTTTTACTGGTGACAAATGAAAGAAGTGCATTTAAACTGTCAGTCTGTACAACGAGCCACAAATCACTGTTTATAAAGAAGGTCCTTTGTTCATCCCACAATGAGGAAAGTTCAGTTTGATACATATAAACACATACACATGTACACATATACACACATACACATACAGTATATACACATACATACACATATATACACATACACACACATATACACATACACACATACACACATAGATACACACATACACATACAGTATATACACATACATACACATATACACACACAGATACAGTATATACACATACACATATACACACACACACACACATATATACACATACACATACACACATATACACATACACATACAGTATATACACATACACACATACATATATACACACATATATACACACACATACACACATATACACATACACAAATACATATACACATACACGTATACACATACACGTATACACATACACACATACACATACATATACACATACAGTATATACACATACACACATATACACATACACATATACACATACAACATATACACATACAGTATATACACATACAAATACACATGCACACATATACACATACACATATACACATACACGCATATACATATACACATACAACATATACACATACACATATACATATACACATACAACATATACACATATAAACACATACACATGTACACATATACACATACACATACAGTATCTACACACATACACATATACACATACACACATATACATATACACATACACGTATACACACATGTACACATACACACATACACATGTGGCGACAGTAGCTCAGTTGGTAGAGCATTGGCCTTTGGGCCTGAAGGTCGTGGGTTCGAGCCCACCGTAAGACCTACTTCACGACTCCGACTGATGACTGCTGTCGTTGTGTCCTTGGGCAAGACACTTAACCCTACTTTGCCCAAAGCCCCAACTGAAAGATCTCAGCTCCTGTAGACTCACCACCTGCAGGAGGATCAGTGAGGGGCTGTTGCTATGTGTACTGGGTGCAGCTCTGACTGCCACCCCCCCGACCCAGAAATGGATTAAGGGGAAGAAAATGATGGATGGACATACACATATACACATACACATACAGTATATACACACATACACATACACACATGCAACATATACAACATATACACATATACACATACAACATATACACATACAGTATATACACATATACACATACAGTATATGCACACACATACACATACACACATACAACATATACACATACAGTATATACACACATATACACACATACACACATACACACATACACATACACACATACAACATATACACATATACACATACAGTATATACACACACATACACACATACAACATATACACATACACATATACACACATATACACATATACATATACATACATACACATACACATATACACATCATGACAAGCAGCGAACATGACTCCCGCGCTCCTTATATGCAAAGTGGGTTAAGTGTCTTGCCCAAGGACACAATGACAGCAGACATCAGTAGGAGTCGGTGGAGAAGGTGTCATGGTGGGCTCGAACCCAAATATTAAAATTCTATGATGTAGTCGACCTTTACAGTTTGATATTAATGTTCAAGATAAAAACTGACCTTCTGTCTGAACCACGACAGACACCGTTGAGAGGAACAGATATGTTCTTAAAACAAATATACAGAACTAATGTCATGAAATCTTGTTTTTCTGTGAGAGGGGAATCTGGAGTTGATCTCTGGAATGATGCACAGATGAACTTAAGTCATGCCGTTCACTTTACCGCTTCAAGAAGATGTTTAAAACTGTCATTTTGGAGGCGACCAGAACTCAGATTTGTGATGTTGATGTAGTTTCTCATTTAAATGCTATTGTTTACATTCACTAATGACACTTGTTAAAAGAGTTGGCACCATAAGGATTAGCTTCAGCCTACTCCTCTTCGGTCTGTCTTTCTGCTGTAATGTACTGTCCTGCCTTCATTCATTCATTGATAATTTTATAAAATGGCTGCACGCTGTCAAACAAACAATGATTTCCCTTGATCCCAATTCACATACTTAGTAGTTCAAGGCTGTATTTTCCACTTCCTTATGTCTTCTCTGATATTTAAAACTATCTGCTTTGTCCTGGAACATGCGGTCCTTTGACGTAGATACAGAACCAGAATGTGTTGTCAGTCCGTCGGCCTTAACCTTAACTGCAACAGATAAAATGTTCTGTGTTTGAATCAAGAGATGATTTTTTGTTATCAACTCACTCTTGTATGTGTTTAATGTCGATTCAGATTCTAACAACAGCTTCTTCAAGAGTAAAACATGTTTAAAAATGAAGCCAAAAATCCAGTATTTTCTGTGTTTGTGTAAAGTTTATTAACAGCTGTTGTTTTGTTTTTTTGACATGAAAATATTCTGCACAAATTCTTATAAATAATGGGTTTTTGGATCATCTTTCTTGGGTTATTTGCATTGAACCAAAACTGGACAAAATGTTAAGGCTGAGGGTCTGTAGATGGATTTACAGATTGAGATTATTGACAATTTATGACTGGGAAAAGTCATGGGGCCGCGTAGAAATGTGAAGTGGACCGTAAATGGCCCCCAGGCTACTTTAGGGGGCAGGATGACCAATGTCCATACATTTGTTTTCTTTTGTTTCTGTTATATATTGAATGCTGGGTAATCAAGCGTTTTTGCAGCAGCACGGTGGCTGAGTGGTTAGCACTCTCGCTTCTCAGCAAGAAGGTCCTGGGTTCAAATCCTGGTCGGAACAGGGCCTTTCTAAAAGGAGTTTGCATGTTCTCCCCGGGTGCTCCGGTTTCCCCTACCACTAAAAACATGCACAATAGGTCTGAATGTAAATGTGAGAGTGAATGGATGGTGTTGGAGCTGATGGTCCAGTGTGTTCTGGACTCGCTTCTGTCATCACCGTGTGTGGAATGATTGGAACAATATCTGACTCTGAACTTTGTAAAGGGCTTTGGGTCTGTACCTTGGTCTGTAAAATGTGCTATATACATAAACATTACTTACTTTTTTAACTTTACTTCTTAAACTCTCAGGCCTATTCCCATAAAAGTACTACACAGGCCTTTTCACAGCCTGAACATTGTTGAAAATGCTAGAAATTGTACTCAAATTGTAAGTTAGTCTTTGGGGATTCTGTGGATGTGAGGATTTTCAAGAGTACATTAGACTTCATTATCAAATAAGATTGGTTTGCCTAAAAAAATACATACAAATGATGCATATATGACATAATTACTTGTAAAGAAGCAAATAAACAGAATCAAAAACTACTTCAAGCTTTTACTGACACCTTGGAGCAAAGTTTATGTCTAGACACCAAAAAAATAACAATGTATGCAGGTTTGGATGTGAAAAATCCAGGCGGAAATGCAAAAAAAGTAAAATTCAGAATATCTGAAACTGAAAAATGTAGACGCTGTGTATACAAACTCACTCTGAGCGTCAAAGTCAAACTATTTGACACATTCTGACTGTGTTAAAACAAGATTCTTTAAAACAAAATCGTTTTGTTTTGTCCTGTTGGAAAATCTTGTTTTAAGGCTCAGTCAGAATGTGCTCAAATTAAGATACATTTTGCCAAATCTGAGAATTCTTTCATTACTTTTTGCAGTATAATAGGTACTAGGTCACAGTAACACAGATCAAACTAATATATTTTGCATGCTAGGTTACAGTAACATAGATAAAACTGTTAAAATATACAGAATGCTAGGTGACGGTTACATGGATCAAATGCCCCATCCAGGTCTTCATCATGGTGCAGTTGGCGGTGGCCCTGCACTGGTAGTGTCCGTCGTCCTCTGGCCCCAGGCGCAGTATCTCCGTGAGCACGTGTCTGCGTCTCCACTGTCTCTGGCCCACGCTCTCGTTCACTGCAGTCAGATACTTGTCCGGGTCGCTCAGAGGAAGCTCCTTGTGGAACCAGACGGCGTGGACATCACTGCATCGCTCTGGGTCAAAGTCGGTCTGACACAAGAGTCTGACTGACGACCCCGGAGACCGACTGTAGGTCTGGGATTTGTACAGAACCTGCAAAGGATCTGCAAGAAGAGAATTATTATATTAAAAGCTATAGATCTCGCCGTCCATTCAATATGGATTTGTTGTTTGGCTGGTTTCCTGACGCTGTGGACCTGTCCCTGTGCTCCTCAGAGTCCCAGCAGAAGGCCAGTCCCTGTGCTCCTCAGAGTCCCAACAGGAGGCCAGTTCCTGTGCTCCTCAGAGTCCCAGCAGGAGGCCAGTCCCTGTGCTCCTCAGAGTCCCAGCAGGAGGCCAGTCCCTGTGCTCCTCAGAGTCCCAACAGGAGGCCAGTCCCTGTGCTCCTCAGAGTCCCAGCAGGAGGCCAGTTCCTGTGCTCCTCAGAGTCCCAGCAGGGGCCAGTCCCTGTGCTCCTCAGAATTGGTCCGTATGCCACTAACATGTCACAGATGTGCTTTGGTTCGAGGCCGTGGAGAGACTTGTAACAAACAGAGCTGCTTTTAAGTCTATTCTCTGAGCCACAGGAAGCGGGGACCTGACACCAGGACCGATGTGATGGTACTTCCTGGTTCTAGTCAGGACTGGAGCTGAATATACCGCAGCTTTAGAGCACGTTTGGAGAGACGAGTGAGCTGAACGTTAACGTAGTCTAACACTGGAGACAAATGCAGAAGAAGAATCTCCAACTCTGCTTTATACAATATGCCTTTAATTCATGCAGCGTTATTTAGAGGCTAAGAAGCGGTTGATGATACTAATGTAATGTGGCAATTAAAAATGAGATCTGAATCCACTATTACCCCCAGATTTCTAATCAGATGAATGGAACACAGAGACAGAGGAGGATTGGAGATGGCTGCAAACACTTTCCCTCTGATTCTGTGTACAGTTCATGTTTGCCTCCAGACAGCGAGACATAGATCTGATCACATCATCAAGTTTTTCTTTTGAATGCGCTGGAAACTGCTTTTTTCTGCCTTGTTGCCGCAGTACAGTGTTCATGGTTTTACACTGGTCCAGACCGGAGCAGAGAGGATTCATGGTCCTACACAAGCGGATCAGGTGAAAATCCACTGGAGGACTTTTTGAAAAATGTTAACAAAGTATTCAGCATTTTACTTAGGACTAGAGCAGAGACTACAGAACTGCCCCGTCTGTAGAGAGTTTTAAATCGCAGCTTAAGACACATTTCTTTGCTCTGGCTTAGGTGAAACTTTTATGATAGTGGACCTGTATTTTATTTTATGCTGTATTTTATTCGTGACAGTTAAGTCTGTTTTTAAAATGTGCTATATATATATAAAATTGGCCTTCTGCGGCTGCTCCACCTCTGCTGCTGTGACCTAAAGTGCTGATGCATTTTAATACTATTGTTAGCTATTTTTTTGAATTATCTGTTTATTTGTTTTGTTTTTTTGGATGGATGTGTTTCTGCTTCATCAGAAATACTCCTACGGGTATCAATAAAGTATTTATCTGCCCAGTTGTGATGGATACGTCATTGCCTTGTATCAGTTGACCCAATGGTTGCATTTAGATGTTGAAAAGAAAGGGGCCCAGGATCGATCCTTGGGGCACCCCACTTTTTACGGCCATGTGGTGTGAGGCGCAGTCCCCAAACTCGTCAAAGTAATGTCTCTCCTCTGATTAGGGCTCGCACTTAAGGCAGTACCAGTGATACCAACCCAATCCTCAAGTGTCTGCAGTGTCAGAGATGAGCCCTCCTGGAGGACTTAACAAAGATATCGTTTCGCTAACAACAGATCAGAGAAACAAACTGTTCAAACACAAGAAATGCTATAATAACACACAAATTGGTTCAGAGAGAGCGGGACGACCTCTGTCCATTAATGTCAGCATTTGTAAAACTAAAATAAGGCAATTTTTTCAATACATACAATTTATAAAGGACAAACCTTCTGCATCCTCAGCTGCAGACGGATATAAAGAGACGGCCAGGACAAAGGTGAGTGTGACACAGGCCTTCATTCTCCTGTGTGTGTAGCAGACTCAGGGGTGAGCAAAGAGTGTGAAAGTCTATATCATCTACTGTCTATACCCCCAGTGTGCGTGTGTGTCTGTCTGTGTGTGTGTGTGTGTGTGTGTGTGTTTTTGTGCGTGCGTGTGTGTTTCTTTCTGTGTGGGCTGAGAGCTTTGAAGAGAGCTTTCCACTTCCTTTGACCAGTAGCAGCTCAGTAGTAACAGTAGTAAACGTGATCTAGTTTCACGCTGTTATATGTAGCGACACTAAACTAGTAGCGATTATAAAGTGGTGCAAAAAGTATTTAGTTTGCCATCAATTGTGTAAGTTCTCCCACAAAAGATGAGGTAGGCCAGTATTTTTTTTAATCATAGGTGAGAGCCAGAAATCTTGTTTGTAAGTGACGAAATACTTCACACTCCACCATCATTTACAAGAATATTATTTAAAAATCAGATCAGAATGATATATACTTTTTTGCCCCACTGTAGATATTTATTGCTAAGATCACAAATCACACAGAACTTGAAAGAATGCCTTGAAATCACAAAACTGATTCAAGCCATACATTTACTTTGGATAACACCAGCGCCGAAAGAAACTAGAAAAAAACATTAACATTAACATGGTAGAAGAGGCCAATCTCACATCATCAGGAAGACTGGGCCAGAATTTTAGTTGCATAAAATGGATAGAAAGAAATACAAAAAATCAAAAAAAAAAAAAAAACATGACAATACACATTTTCCTTTTACTAAGTAGTTTTTTTTTAAGAAGGCAGACCTGTGTTAGTGCCATACAAATAACATTTCTCGCCTTCTTGAGCAAATCCTTTCAAATTCACTGCCAATAACAAAACATGTTGAAGATTGCAGCTACTCTATAAGTGCTAAAACTAGTAATTATAACTTGAAATACAGAAAAAAAACAGTTAAACAGGCTAATACTAACTGGTAATGCTAAGGCTAACCGGTAGCAAGTTAACAGTATGTTGCTATGGTTACTTGCTACGTTACTTGCACTTGCTCTTCTTCTCTAGTTCTCTTCTCTATTTCAAAATTCAAAGTTTTTTTGCAAGTTTTCAAATTGGAGTAATCTGTTTTTAAAGATGTTAATGCCTTTTGTGTCTCTTGTTTTGTTCAGTACTTTGAGTTGCCTTTTGTATGAACTGTGCTACACATATAACGCTGCCTTGCCTTGATACATTGAGGGATAGACGTGTCTGTTCTGTAGGTTAGCCTACAGAATAAGCCTCTGTGTTGCATGTGACATCACCCAGAGTAAATGTCACCGCGCTGCAGGGAGTGTCCAGCTGTGGTCTCTCGCTCACGGTCAGTGCTCTCTCTGTGACCTGTTCTCTTATGTAACCGCTCCATCCAACTCCACACACTATTGTACTCTGACTCTGAGTGCAATACATTCAGTTTCTTTGCCATTTGCAGTAAAACCCCATTGGAATAAATGTGCAAAATGTTCCCAGCGTGAAACAGGCAACTACAGGAATAGAACAAGTTAAAAAGTACAAGAAACAATCGTCACTGTGAAACCAACCAACAGAAACAGCTTCAATGCAAGATCATTAAAGTCCTTTGTTCAGACATGTTAGCATGCTAGCATGTTAGCATGCTAACAGGGGCCAGAAGAGTTTGTCTGTTCTGCAGATTCATAAAGAACTTGTAGAACAGACAGATCGCAGTCCTCTTTCAAAGCAGAGCACCTCTCTCTGATTTCTCTCTCTTTGGTCTCTCTCTGGTCTCTTTCTGGTCTTTCTCTCTGGTCTCTCTTGCTGGTCTCTCTCCGATTTCTCTCTGGCCTCTCTCTCTGGTCTCTCTCTGGTCTCTCTCTCTGGTCTCTCAGGTCTCTCTCACTGATCTCTCTGGTCTCTCTCTCTGGTCTCTCTGGTCTTTCTCTCTGGTCTCTCTCTCTGGTCTCTCTCTCTGGTCTTTCTCTCTCCTCTCTTTCTGGTCTCTCTCTCTGGTCTCTCTGGTCTCTCAGGTCTCTCTCACTGATCTCACTGGTCTCTCTCTCTGGTCTCTCTGGTCTCTCAGGTCTCTCTCACTGATCTCACTGGTCTCTCTCTCTGGTCTCTGTTGACTGTGATGTTGCTGAACCACACAGTCACAGAACCAACAAGCAAACTACAAATACTGCCGCAATAAACGCAAAGCAGAATCTTGGAGTTTGTGGAAAATTCTCTATTTTTCCGCAGATAGCAACCTCCCGGCAACCAACGAGCGAATCAGGAGCAATCTATAACTGTAGATTTTTTCCGCTGTCTGTTACCCGAAGAAGGATAGATGGAGGAGGTTAAGATTGTACATACATTTTACATAGACATTATCACTATAAAAAATGGCGAAACCTTTTTGGTGGTTCAGTGATGTCACATGTAAAGAGATCGTCACAGTAACTGACCATGGCCAAAGGAAAGTACTGCTCCAGTCCATTTCTCTCTTCACCCTCCAGTGTTGCACCATATCTTACAATAATATAGCATTTATTTATTTAAAGGAGCAGTATGTAAAAATCTGTCCAAAAGTGGTGCTGCAGCCTCTCCCACTCTCCCTGACTCAGGTTGCCAGATATGCAGACGAATCCAGCTGGAACCATAACAGCTGAATAGACAAGAGTTTTATCAACAACAAATCTATAACCAACACCTTTTTCACAAAAATAGTAACCCACAATTTATTCCTTGTTTTGTTATTAATGATCTGAGAATCATAACAAGAGCTTTTTTTAGTTCTGCGGCCACATGGTACTTTAGCGGTGAGATTAGCTCGACGCGGTGAGCTCTGGCAACCCGGATCAAAGACTTTCTGATTGGTGAAACGGTTGAGGGTCTGTAAAACTCATTTTGAAACTCAAATTTAGTTAAATAAGTTTTGGAAAAGAACATGTTTTATTACTGCCTTTTGACAGATTAGGGCCCTTTAATGATGACTTGACATGAAAATCTTACATATTGCTGCTTTAATTTGACAAATCTATGCATGTGTGCGTGTGTGTGTGTGTGTGTGTGTGTGTTTGAGTGTGTGCCAGTCCCAGACCACTTCATCTCAAGGGGAAAGCACAGCAGGAAATGGACCTAAAATTATTATCAGACGAGTTTGTGATTAGGCTTAAAACAAGGCCACACACTGTAAATCTCATCTCGCTCTAAATGGATTACAGTAGAATGAGAGGTACAGCCCCAGACCCGGATGCAGCTGATATTAGAATGAATGAAGTGAACTGTAATGTTGTTAGACCCAAACAATCTGTGGCTGTCGTCCTGAATATGTTGTTATGAGAAAACTAGTGCTGCAGGAAAGTCCTCTGGGAAAGTCCCGCTGGTTCTAGACTAGAGTGTAGTGGTACTGCAACCAGTCCCACTCTCCCTGACTCATGTTGCCAGATATGCCGACAAATCCAGCTGGGACCATGATATCTGAATAGACAAGAGTTTTGTGAACAACAAATCTATAACCAACACATTTTTCACAAAGATAGAAATCCTGGTTTTAGTCCTTGTTTTGTCGTTAATGGTTTAAGAATCATAACGAGAGCTTTTTTAATTCTTCGGCCACATGGTACTTTAGCGGTGAGATTAGCTCGACGCGGTGAGTTCTGGCAACCCGGATCAAAGACTTTCTGATTGTTAAAACGATGGAGGGTCTGTAAAACTCATTTTGAAACTCAAATTTCTCGGCTGAACTACTGGTATCAGTTAAATAAGTATTGGTTTATGTGATAGTTCTATGGACTCATCGTTTCATAAGTCATTTAACTGTGATGTTGTGAATAAAGACACAGTAATTGTTGGAAACATGGTTATTATGAAGTTTTATTCACAAACAGCAAAACGGTGGTAAATATCTGAGACAAACATGAACGATTTACAAGTGCAGGAGGAATGCAAAAGACGCAATAAGCTACGATTCAAACAAAGACAAGAACAGTGCAAAAAAACGACTGCACAGTTTATAAGTTATAAATATGTTAGATATGCAACAGAACTCTAGTCCACGGGCTCCGCGTATATATCAGGCTCAGCCATGAGCCCAATCTGCTTTTCCTTCGGTTCCTTCGAAGCACAAAGCAGTCTGCTCCGAAGTGTCTCGTCCATGTTCCTGCAGCCGCTCCATGCTTCCCAGAAAGTAATCACACACGGACCAATCACAGTGGAGCTTCTCTGCGTCGCGGCTTGCGTAGTTAGAGATTTTTGATTGTGCGTGGCAGGCTACGTAAGGGCCTTGCGGTGATCCACGTGTTGCGCAAGTGACGTCACGTCACCACCATAAGCTCCGCACCACACGACTATACACTAGGCTTAACAGATGAAACTATGACAAATTATTGCTATGCATATGCTTTATTTAATTATATCAGCTTAGAATTTAGGAACTATGTCCCAAAACTGTTAGAGGACCAACACTGGGATAACATCTTCAAGAAAGCAACTTGTGTCTCCTCAAAAATGGTTCAAAGTGTTCTTAAAAGACTTGGAACATCTTCAAGAAAGCAACGTATGCCTCCTCAAAAATAATTCAAAGTTCTGTTAAAACACTGGGAACACATCTTCAAGAAACCAACTCGTGTCTCCTCAAAAATGGTCAAAGTGCTGGTCCTCTGGGGTGGGCCTCCTTAGAAGGTGAAGGCCTTTCTCATCCTGGAGAAGAGCCGTGACAGCGCAGACTTGGGACGCTTCTGGAAGGATCTCAGTTCAGCGTTTATATGTTTCCCTGCAGCCGCTTCAAATGCAGCTGTGTCGTCCTCTCGAGCCGCCCTCAGGACTGCGTCTGCCGATCCATATTCTGCAGAGAGACGTTTGGCGGCTGCTTTACCGACTTTCTCTAAGTTCTTTGGCTTTATCTGGCAGTTTTCATCCAACTCCAGCTGCTGCTTGATGCTGTAATGCAGGCGGGCACCCATTAGACTGGCGTTACGGTGGTCTTTGGATCCAGCCAGTATGAACAGTTTTTGGGTGAGTGCGTTGGTGATGAAGTAGGAACCTTTGAGGACAGTTGGAGAAATCCTACTTGGTTCAGTAAACGTGTCCGTTGATGAACTGCTTTCTAAAGACTCAGAGATATCCTCAGTGATAATGTCAGGCTGTGACGTAGCACTAACCGTGTCAGTGACCACTGTCTCTTGAGTCGTCAGTGTTGTTAAGTCTTCAAAAGTTCCATCTGTTTCTTCAAAGTTCGTGGTGTGGTCATCCTCAGACTGATCAAGGACTTTGTGAACTTTTACCTCCTTGTTTTCAGTCTGTGAGACTTCTGGTGACTGATCCTGGTCACTTAGAAGTGCTGCTTGGTCAACACCATCAGTAGAAGTGTCTTCGCAGGTTTCTAGATACACAAACTCCTCAGGAGGTGTCTGAACCTCCTCCTCAATGTTGTCTAAGAAAACCTCTGCTGCTTCGTCTTGAGCAGCAGCAGAAGACAAAACAGACGTGTCGTCTTTTGGGGTCTGGATCTTCTCCGTCTGAAAGAAGTCGTCTTCAGCAACAGAATATTCTTGGTCCTGTTGTGACTCCTCAACCTCCTCGAGGACATCAGTCTCCGTCTCTTGAGTTTTGTTTGCTTGTTTCCACCCGTTCATTTCTGGTGTGGAATCGTGGGGAACATCACAAATCGTTACCTCCTCACTTACAGTCTGTGTGAGTACTGGTGACTGTTCCTGGTCCCTCAGAAGTTCTGCCTGATCAACACAATTAGTAGCAGTGTCTTCAGGGGACCCTACAAACACAAACTCCTCAGGAGGTGTCTGAACCTCCTCCTCGATGGAGTCCAGAAGTGCTGCTTGTTCAACACCATCATTAGAAGTGTCTTCGCAGGTTTCTAGATAAACAAACTCCTCGGGAGGTGTCTGAACCTCCTCCTCAATGTTATCTAAGAAACCCTCTACTACTTTGTCTTGAGCAGCAGTAGAAGACAAAACAGATGTGTCCTGAACCTCCTCATGGACGTCAGTCTCAGTCTCTTGAGTTGTGCTGGCATCGTGGGGAACATCACAAATCGTTACCTCCTCACTTACAGTCTGTGTGAGTACTGGTGACTGTTCCTGATCCCTCAGAAGTTCTGCCTGATCAACACCATCAGTAGCAGTGTCTTCAGGGGACTCTACAAACACAAACTCCTCAGGAGGTGTCTGAACCTCCTCCTCAGTGTCATTCAGGAAAACCTCTGCTGCTTCGTCTTGGGCAGCAGCAGATGTGTCCACAGATGTGTCCTCTGTTGGGGACTGGGTCTCCTCTGTCTGGATGGGGTCGTCTTGAGCTACAGAACATTCCTGGTCCTGTTGTGGCTCGTCCTTGGGGACCTCCTTAAGAACATCAGTCTCTATCTGTTGAGATGTGATGTCTTCTTTGGGTCTTGGCTCTGGCTCCTTGACTAAAAAGTTGTATCCAAACGTATTGAGAACTTTGGAAGCCGCATTCCTTTTAGCGCCCTTCTTGTCCAAGCCGAGTCCCACCGCAGTCACGTCCGCCACCGTGACCTGGACGTAGAAGATCCAAGGATTTGACTGTTTGTCCACGTCCACAATCGTGTACTTGGGAGGAATCCCTTTCATGTTCACCACAATTATATCAAGACAAGATATGGGGTTATCATCGTCTTTGAAGGTGGGAAGTTCTCTCCAGCAGACGCCAGTGCGTTTCTTCTTCTTCTTCTCGTCAGACGGAAGAGGAAGACATCGCAGCTCTGGAAGAACTTGTTGAGCACAAAGGTGTTTAGCTTCTGAAGCGGTGGGTCCTTTAGCGTCCGCGCTAAAGTCACCGATTGTCAGACGATATGTGAAAATGGCGTTATGGATTGGTCCATCTTTCTGCACCATCCACAGCCTGGCTTCCATACCATGCTTCTTAGCTAGCTCAAAGACCTCGCAGACCTCATCTTTGTAGTTGATGTCGATCCTTTGAGGCAAAAACATGTTGGATGCGTAAGAACTATCCATCTTTGTAGAATATAGCGAACTCGAAAGGCTTATTGTGAGTAGTTTTGAATCAAACTGTATCTCAACCGTAAACCCGTCTCGGACCAAAGTATTTTGACTCCCTTCTGGGTCCATCCCCCTAGCCGTCTTTGCTGTCAGGCGATGACATCACGGTTGCCATGGAAATTCGGTTGCCGTTGAGACAATGGAACTTCTTCAGAATTCCAGAACCCCAGTGTGTTCTAAATTCACAACGAACCCATTTTTACACAATTACTATAGTACTTTAACAAATATAGTTTTGCTTTCATATTGTAATAATATAATGTTAAAAAGAAACATGAAAATGACTCCCTTTTCTCATGTGCATGTGTAAATAAATATTCTACTAAATATACATTATTTGTATATTTCCTTTACACTTTGATCAGTCATTTTGTTCAACATTCCCGCTACACAAATGCTCTCAGTTCGTACAAACAAAAACATTACTGCTTTCACCTAAACCTTACAGCAGACTCACATTCTGCACATAATGTTTGGTTTCTGTTTATTCATTAAACACATTTCCACATTTATGTTGTGTAACGTGAAGAGAAGATGTCTTCTGTACGGTGATCGTGCGATCCACTGTTTCGCTGTTGAATCAACAATATTAACGATATTAGTATTTAGTGTTTTTTTCCCCAGGCAGATCAGGTCCAGCTTAGTGCAGACTACAGAGAAGTGAATAACTATTATCAAAAATATATATATATATATTAACACAACCAGAGAAAAGTCCTGTCTTACAGTAGTTCTAAGGTAGATTGATGTGGGTGAGTGAGTGCATACAGGGATCAACAAATATAGATAAATAGATAGTTAGATACTTTATCGATCCTGATCGCAAAAATTCAGGTGTCCAGTGGCAGCAAAAATAAGAAATAAAATTGATCATTCTAGAAAGCTAACAATAGTAATAATCAGCAACAGCCCTTCAGGTCACAGCAGCAGAGATGTACGGTTAACATACAATGCCTTGCGAAAGTATTCAGCCCCCTTGAACCTTTCAACATTTCGCCCCATTTCAGGCTTCAAACATAAAGATATAAAATTTCAATTTTTTTGTCATGAATCAATAACAAGTGGGACACAATCGTGAAGTGGAACAAAATTTATTGGATAATTTCAACTTTTTTAACAAATAAAAAACTGTGGGGCGTGCAATATTATTTCGGCCCCTTTACTTTCAGTGCAGCAAACTCAGTCCAGAAGTTCAGTGAGGATCTTTGAATGATCCAATGTTGTCCTAAATGACTGATGATGATAAATAGAATTTACCTGTGTGTAATCCATCCATCCATCCATTTTCTACCCTTTAATCCATTTCTGGGTCAGGGGGGTGACAGTCAGAGATGCCACCCAAGTCTCATAGCACCAGCCCCTCACTGACCCTCTGCAGGTGGTGAGTCCACAGGAGGACGGCTGCTCTCTGAGTGTGAGCATAGCCTTGATCTTTCAGTGGGGGCTTTGGGCAAAGTGGCAAAGTGTCTTGCCCAAGGACACAACGACAGCAGTCATCAGTGGGAGTCGATGGAGAAAGTGCAGAGGTGGGAATTGAACCCACGACCTTCTGGCCTTAAGGCCAATGCTCTACCCACTGAGCTACTGTCGCCCCGCTGTGTGTAATCAAGTCTCCGTATAAATGCACCTGCTCTTTGATAGTCTCAGGGTTCTGTTTAAAGCGCAGAGAGAACCATGAAGACAAAGGAACACACCAGGCAGGTCCGAGATACTGTTGTGGAGAAGTTTAAAGCCAGATTTGGATACAAAAAGATTTCCCAAGCTTTACACATCTCAAGGAGCAATGTGCAAGCAATTATATTGAAATGGAAGGAGTATCAGACCACTGCAAATCTACCAAGACCCGGCCATCCCTCCAAACTTTCATCTCAAACAAGGAGAAGACTGATCAGAGATGCAGCCAAGAGGCCCATGATCACTCTGGATGAACTGCAGATAACTACAGCTGAGGTGGGAGAGTCTGTCCATAGGACAACAATCAGTCGTGCACTGCACAAATCTGGCCTTTATGGAAGAGTGGCAAGAAGAAAGCCATTTCTCAAAGATATCCATAAAAAGTCTGGTTTAAAGTTTGCCACAAGCCACCTGGGAGACACACCAAACATGTGGAAGAAGGTGCTCTGGTCAGATGAAACCAAAATCGAACTTTTTGGCCACAATGCAAACCGATATGTTTGGCGTAAAAGCAACACAGCTCATCACCCTGAACACACCATCCCCACTGTCAAACATGGTGGTGGCAGCATCATGGTTTGGGCCTGCTTTTCTTCAGCAGGGACAGGGAAGATGGCTAAAATTGATGGGAAGATGGATGGAGCCAAATACAGGACCATTCTGGAAGAAAACCTGTTGGAGTCTGCAAAAGACCTGAGACTGGGACGGAGATTTATCTTCCAACAGGACAATGATCCAAAACATAAAGCCAAATCTACAATGGAATGGTTCACAAATAGACGTATCCAGGTGTTAGAATGGCCAAGTCAAAGTCCAGACCTGAATCCAATCGAGAATCTGTGGAAAGAGCTGAAGACTGCTGTTCACAAACGCTCTCCATCCAACCTCACTGAGCTCGAGCTGTTTTGCAAGGAAGAATGGGAAAGAATTCCTGTCTCTCGATGTGCAAAACTGATAGAGACATACCCCAAGCAACTTAGAGCTGTAATTGCAGAAAAAGGTGGCGCTACAAAGTATTAGTGCAAGGGGGCCGAATAATATTGCACGCCCCACTTTTCAGTTTTTTATTTGTTAAAAAAGTTTAAATTAACCAATAAATTTCATTCCACTTCACGGTTGTGTCCCACTTGTTGTTGATTCTAGACAAAAAAAAAACAACTTTTATATCTTTTTGTTTGAGGCCTGAAATGTGGCGAAATGTTGAAAGGTTCAAGGGGGCCAAATACTTTCGCAAGGCACTGTAAGTGGTCAGGTGGAAAACAAAGAGGAAAAGGCCTGATGCTCAGACCTAAAGGTTTATAGATAGAGGATCTTCTAAAATGTTAGGAAAGAACCGCGATCTCCACTTCTTGAATTGTGATATTTGAAATGGAACTCCTCTGGCACCCTTTATCTTCTGCTTCACTTCCTACTTCAGCAACCCCTGGCTTCATGGTACGTGGAGAGAAAACTTCACCAACCACTGCCACACCAACCAAACACCTTCAAATATCTGACCTGGGATCAGAAAATCACAAAGTGGAAAGACCAGCCTTAAGTTACTCATGTCAAAAAATGATTTCATTAATTTCAAATCAGAAGGAGATACGTGTTTGTTTACGGATGTCTATATAATCTATTAGATTTATTATCACACCAAAGTACATCTGTGACATGTTAGTGCCATATGAACTAACTCTGAGGAGCACAGGGACAGGCCTCCTGCTGGGACTCTGAGGAGCACAGGGACTGGCCTCCTGCTGGGACTCTGAGGAGCACAGGGACTGGCCTCCTGCTGGGACTCTGAGGAGCACAGGGACTGGCCTCCTGCTGGGACTCTGAGGACCACAGGGACTGGCCACATCACTCTCTCTTTGCAGACCTGACAGGAGTCCTGTCTTGAATCAGTGAAGTAGATGTTAGAATTTGATTCCACTGCTACATTCCTCTGTAGATGTAAATCATAAAAAATGCTTATCTTTGTGGAGGAGAGCTGTTTTTTTTTTAATCATATCCAGTCTTGGACAAGTACATTATCTCTGACTTGTTATTCCAAAGTAACATGTTATTACAAAATTCTGTATCTCTATTGTAAAGCATTACACTTATACTGTATTACTTTGGAGTTACTTTCACCAGATATATGAATACAAACTAAATGTAGCTTATGATGCCAGCATGAGGTGGATAGAGCTCTGGTTTGGACCATGGTTTGGACATAAACTTAACTGTTATGTTCCACATCTTTGCCTCCAATAAACTCTAAAGAATCGAGTCTGTCCATCTGTAAAATGTACCGTTGTCCACGTAGTGCTGCTTCTGCTTCAGCCTCAGACGTCTTCTACCAGAAAGAAACAACACTTTTAGACTGTTTGTACTGGCGCAGATGTTGCTGTTTGAGTATAAAAACGCAACACATTTTAATTTTGGGTTAAAATACAATGAAACGCACGATACTGACCTTTTTATACCGAGTCAAATATTACCCGGGCTTCTTTGGAATATCGTACATTACTGCTTTACAGCAACACATTACAGTCATACCATTACTTTTGTGACGCATTACTCCAACATACACTGCAAAAAGTGTGGAAAATCAGGGCAAAAATGTTTCAAATTTGCCAACGCGTATCTTCATTTGAGCACCTTTTGACTGCCTTTAAACAAGATTCGCCAACGGGATAAAGCAAAAATTGTCTTGTTTCAAAAAGATGCAAGAAATGTCTCTCTTGGAATGAGAAAATACTTCTTGAAATCAGACAATATGGCTTTGTCCTATTGGAGAATCTTGTTTTAACACTGTCAGTATGTGTCAGATTAAGATAAAAACAATTCAAGCACTTATTACCTCATATTTGATCATTGATTGCATTGTATTTATAGATATATAACGTTTCTGGTCTGAGATGTTATTGTGAGGATTGGTTGCTCCACAAGTGACCTTTACATTAGACATAACAGCTTTAATCTCTGCTACAGTTCTCTGGATTATAAATCATCCGGCAGCTTGTCCACAGGTTACTTAGCACTTTAGTGTCTGTGGGCAGGACACCCAGAGGACACTGCGGCACTTCTCCATCTGCAGCCTTCACAGGCTCATTTCACGTGGACATAGAGTGACACAAACGCATTGAGGAGATCTGAACTCGCACGGAAATACCTTAAATATTTGACTAAAAATGGATTTGCAGATTGTGAGGTTTGTTATTTGTTTTATGTAAAAGTTGTTTTTGATGTGGAGATAAGATTGAGAGGAAAGAAGTCAACAAGGTTTCATAAGGTGCTGGTGGCGTGAAAAATCCAGACGAGTCCAGACAAGAGACACAGTTTTGGCCTCTGCTGCTCTGTTCTGGCAGCGTTGTCAGGTCAAATCAGTTGAATTTACTTTTGTATAGCACTAAATCACAACAGTAATCTATTCCTCAGCAACAGATCAAAGAATGAAGCCGTTTGAGCACAGGAAATACAAAAACATAGGAGCCATTGGAAGCTTCCTTATCCTTTCTCCCACCACTCCATTGACCATTTAGCTTAATACAAGTGGATATTCATTTGTTTATCTTATTCCACCTGAAGCTGAGTAATAAATGGTTTATACAGGAAATGTATCTTATTGAAAATTTGTATTTATAGAGCCCTTTTTACACTCTCAAAGTGCCTTACAATTGTGGCAGTTTTTACTCTTTTCGCACAGAGATGGAAGAGGGTTAAAACACCTTTTATAATTAAGTATAGGTAGGTAAACCCCTGACTTAATTGTAAAACAACTGGTAGAAATCTAAACATGTTTCTTTTTGGAAATGCCTCAGAATTCCATTGATTTTGACGGGAGCCGTCAAAATGACTGCTCTGGTAGTTTTAGAAGTTTGTTGAACATTGTGATCAGTCATAATCAGTTTTATATTTTATACATTCATAAACATTTATGGTCAACTCCCAGAGCTGTCATTTTGACTGCTCTCACTCAAATCAATGGAATTCAGAAAAGTTACTGAGTTTACCCATTCATCCATCTATTTTCTTCCGCTTCATCCGTTGCCGGGTCGCGGGGGCAGCAGTCTAAGCAGAGACGCCCAGACTTCCCTATCCACACACACCTCCTCCAGCTCGTCCGGGGGGACCCCAAGGCGTTCCCAGGCCAGCTGAGAGACATAGTCCCTCCAGCGTGTCCTGGGTCTTCCCCGGGGCCTCCTCCCGGTGGGACGTGCCCGGAACACCTCCCCAGGGAGGCGTCCAGGAGGCATCCTGAACAGATGCCCGAGCCACCTCAACTGGTTCCTCTCGACGTGAAGAAGCAGCGGCTCTACTCCGAGCTCCTCCCGTGTGACTGAGCTCCTCACCCTATCTCTAAGGGAGCGCCCAGCCACTCTGCGGAGGAAGCTCATTTCGACCGCTTGTATCCGCGATCTCGTTCTTTCGGTCATTACCCAAAGCTCATGACCATAGGTGAGGGAGGGAACGAAGATTGACCGGTAAATTGAGAGCTTTGCCTTTCGGCTCAGCTCCCTCTTTACCACAACGGTCCGATACAGCGACCGCATCACTGCGCACGCTGCACCGATCCGCCTGTCAATCTCACGCTCCATCCTTCCCTCACTCGTGAACAAGACCCCGAGATACTTGAACTCCTCCACTTGAGGAAGGACCTCCCCACCCACCTGAAGAGGGCAAGGCACCTTTTTCCGGTCGAGCACCATGGCCTCGGATTTGGAGGTGCTGATTCTCATCCCGTCCCAGTGCATGTGGTGCAACATAAACTCAAACTGATGGTATTGAGTTTACCCTCAGTTTTCTTCAAATTAAATTTTACTCACTTTTAAAAAGGAATATAACTTGAAATACAGAAGGAAAACAGTTAAACAGGCTAATGCTAACTAGTAATGCTAATGCTAACTGGTATGTTGCTATGGTTACTCGCAACGTTGCTTGCACTTGCTCTTCTCTACTTCTCTACTCTATTTCAAGATATCATAAAATTAATGACAGAGAAATAAACTACATAAAATAAGATAAACTTTATTGATCTTACAATGGAGACATTTACAAGAAAGAGAAAAGTCACAAAAAATGTACACGAGCTGAATAATTACACTTCGAGACACTAAAAGCCGTCAAACTGACTGCTCTGGGAGGGCAAGTGTGAACGAAAAGGAAGCACGTACTTTATTTTAAAAATGTATTATCGTGATCAATCATAATAACATATTTATATAAGCTGCTGTTCCTCATGTGTCCGCCTGGTGTCGCTGCTCCCCCCCCTCTCTCTCCCCTCTCAGTACCCAGGACACAGGAGGCGTTCCTGGTCACGTCCCTCTCTCAGCACCGGTGTCTCTCTCGCTCGCTGCCCGGGGCTCTGGTGCTGGGTCACTTCTCCTGGAGCTCTCCCACTCTCCACACGCACCAGTTCTGCCCGCTGCTCATGCCCTCCGAGCCCGGGGGAGCACTCACCGAAACCCCGCAGACATACAGACCATAGACCGGTGTCCTCTGCAGCGCCTTTGTTCACATCTGCAGCCCGACATGGAGAGCTCCGAGCGGGGGCAGCGCAGCGAGGAAGACCCGGAGTATGAGGATGAAGAGGTGGACCCGAGGATACAGGTCAGTTCATGTTGTAAACTGGATTGTTTAGTGGTTTATGCAGATGTGTATGGAGCTAATCTGTTGTGTGTCTGTGTGTTATGTGTGTGTTATGGGTGACAAAGTGCATTGCAGCGTGTGACTCAGTTCTTTTAATGAGGTTTTGCAGATTATGATTATTGTGTTGCAAATTCAGGAACAAAGACGTGTATCTGCGCCACTATAAAAAAAGACAATTCACAAAACATTTATATTGGATGAAAATACTTATATCTGAAATTTCCCCACTGTGGAACGAATCTCGTAATATACTGCCAAATGTATTGGTGAAATTCTGCAATATCAGAATGTCCAAGGAATTTCACTTTATCTACTATGATACTGCCACATATGTATATAATTTACACTATTTAGATAGATAGATATTTATTTATTTTCTTATGAAGCATTGCAGCTACTTATCTCTGTATATTTTATATGTACTACTGTCCTGTATACTGTCTATTAAAATGTCCCCACTGTAGGATTAATAAAGATTCTCTGAAGTTATACTTTAGCAACACATTCATTAATTTTGACATGTATTTTTTGCCACATAGTTCTAGTTGTGTGTTTGCAAGTTCAACAGATCCTACTCTGTGTTCTACTCGAGATGGAGTAGAATTTGTTGTAGATTATTTGTTTCACGACTTCATTCTAACGTAGATGTCAAACACGATGAGCTGTTACTGAAGGACACAGCAGCAGCACAGTGTAGAAGGAGACGCAACAGACAAAGTCCAGACTGAGCTGTGCAAATGCAAAAAGCAGATTTATCAAGATGCCAGCAGTGACTGTAGAGAAATTCACATTTTCCCAAAGCTGACCTACTTGAAAAATCACCACGTATCACAGTTGTCTATTAAACGTATCATGAAATGCTTTTGACATTGCTCAACCTTCACTCAGGTTTGTGGATCTTGTATAAAGAGGATTTGTGCAAAGTCAGCTAAGTGTGTGAGTCTGGATTAGTAATTTTCAACCAGTGGCGCGTTAAGATGCCTTCAGATGTTTGTTGTAGCTTTTGGAATTGGTCAAGATGGTGAGAAAACAGGTGATAAGATGACAGAGGCTTTATTTGTCCCACAGTGGGTACATTTTGATGTCTGCAGGGCACATGCAGGACACACAATATACAGAGATAAGTAGCTGTAAATGTTTCATAATAATATATATATTACTAAAGAGGTGGACCCGAGGATACAGGTCTGTTCATGTTTTAAACTGGATTGTATAGGGTTTTATGCAGATGTATATGGAGCTAAACTGTTGTGTGTCTGTGTGTAATGGGTGACAAAGTGCATTGCAGAGTGTGACTCAGTGCGACAGCGGTGGGGCCTTTATCCTCACTGCTGTCAGACTGTACAACAAGTCACTTTAAGTCACTGTATTAAGACTGAAAAAACCTGCACTACTATTGACACTTTTAAATTGCTACTTTTTTATTTTAGTGTGCACATTTCCTCTCTTTTTGCACAATCTTGAGTGTTTCTATCCATGCCAAATGTGACATGTAAATTTCTCCTTTGTGAGATACATGAAGAATATCTTATCTTATCTTATAGATGTCACGGTTCTCTAAATTCCCGATGCGATTTTAATTTCAATTTTAGGGTCATGATTTGATATGATTCTCAATCTCTTTTCTCTTTCTGATAGGTAGAATCTTTCTGATTCTGTAGCGTACTGTAGCGTGGCTAAAGTACGCTAATTAAACGTTGAAATCCATAGACTGTCATTGACTTTGCATTGAAACTGGACGCGACTCATGGTCCATGGACCCCTTAACGCTCTGAACCAATGCGAAGCTGGGAAACCTTTTGAGCCAAAGAAACACTTTCACACACCGACACAGTTGATATAAAAATCAAGGTGTCACCCCTAAAATATACATAAAAAGTGTAAATTATATACAAGTCACATGTTGTGCATCAATAATGTCAGAATGTGCACTACAGAGCCACATGTGTCACTGTCACTTTGCTTCTTTATTATGCTAAAGTGAGAGAGTTTCTTTCATGTTTTTTTTCAAGAGTTTTTGTTATTTTTCTTGTGCTGTGTGCTCCTCATTCTTACTGTTCTGTAACTGCTGATGCAACACTGACATTTCCCCACTGTGGGACAAATAAAAAATTTCTTAATCTTATTCCTATTGAAGCTATGTACTTGAACCAATTACATGGTTTCTCTTAGGGTTGGAGTGGAAACAATAGATTTTTATCAAACATTGACTCTGAATGTGTCCCGTGTTCAGGGCGAGCTGGAGAAACTCAACCAGTCGACGGACGACATCAACAGGTGTGAGACGGAGCTGGAGGTGAGTCTGCGTTCTCTGTGTTTTCTGTCACTGTTCTTGAACTAGGGCCGTAGATTTAACTCATAAAAAGTACACAAAAAACGCAATGTCGTTTCTCGCCGATGCAGGAGGGTCAAAGGCAGGGGTGTCCAGCGATGTGAGTAAAGGGGCGTTCACACCGGACTTAACTTCGGCGTCAAAAGCGTCAGGTTTGCATTGAAAGTGAATGGTGAAGCGCGTCAGGTGAAGCCGAGGGGCCCGGCGTCACATGGCGCGCGTCAAAAGCTTCAAAGGTCGCGCGTAATACGCGCTCACTTGAAGCTTTTGACGCGCGAATCGCTCGCGTATCACAACAATCCCTTTGACGCCGAAGCTGAGCAAAGCTGAGCTTTTGAAGCTTTGACGCGGGCTTCAACCAATCAGGAGACAGGGTCGCTCTACGATGAAGCCGGTGGAAGCGGGAAACAAAATCATATTCGAGAACATGGAGGAGAGCTTAATCGTGGCGATTAGCTCTCGCCCAGAGCTTTACGCTGTTTCCAGCCCGCTATACAGGGACAGGAATAAAAAGGACCTTGCTTGGAGGAGGATAAGCGAGGAGATCGGGTACGATGGTAAGTTATGTAAAGAATTCATATCTGTATTCCATGTTTAGTAAACTCCGGTCAGGAGTCGTACAATGTACAGTCGCTATGATTTCTGTTCCCGCTCACAAGTCCATTTGTTCATATAGAGAAAGAAATCAAAAAGAGGTGGAAAAGCCTGAGGGACAGGGTCATGAGGGAGTGCAGGAAGGAGAAAGAGAGGAGGCGCAGTGGTGCAGCAGCAGCAGGGACAGTGCAGAGGTGGAGGTACTTGGCATCGCTCTCCTTCCTCGAGCCCTACGTAACACCGAGGCCATCTACTGGTAACATGACAGCACACAGGGCCGAGGAGGAGAGGGGGGACAGCCACCTCCAAGAGGAAGAACCAGCATCAGCGGAGGTGTCAGTTGCAGGAGGTCTGTAGCTAAAACAATGTATTGAATGAAGTCATGCAGCTGCCCACTAAACTGTTTTGTTGTCATTGTTTATAGCAAGGTTATTTATGAGTATTAACGTTCTTAATAAGCAACTGGCAAAATAAATGTACATATGCTGTAAACTAATGTCAGATGTAGGTGTGTAGCTAAAACAATGTATGGAAAGAAGTCATGCAGCTGCCCACTAAACTGTTTTGTTGTCATTGTTTATAGCAAGGTTATTTATGAGTATTAACGTTCTTAATAAGCAACTGGCAAAATAAATGTACATATGCTGTAAACTAATGTCAGATGTAGGTCTGTAGCTAAAACAATGTATGGAAAGAAGTCATGCAGCTTCCCACTAAACTGTTTTGTTGTCATTATTGTTTATAGCAAGGTTATTTATATGAGTATTAACGTTCTTAAAATGATTGTACACGTGCTGTGAAGTGAAAGTAATTTATTTAATAACAGATGACGCTGATACGGAGTCAAGTTCAGAGACAGAGCCGAGTGCTGGACCGTCCTCGGCCTCTGGACCGTTCTCGGCTCCGGGACCGTCCTCGGCTCCTGGACCGTCCTCGGCTCCTGGACCGTCCTCTGCTGCTGGTTCTTCCTCTGCTGCCGGTCGTTCCCCTGCTGCTGCACCTACAGGTGTGTAGGAAATCAATTTTATTGTTGTGAATGTATAAACGTTATATTAAACATTTCACAAATACTTTTGAATATGTGGGCATCAAAAAGTGAAATATACAAATCGAATACTGTTTTTACATAGGATCTAGTTATTTTATTTAACATAAGAAAAGGATTTAAAAGTTGTTCATAGATTATCAGATCCTACATACTCATGACTTTATATTTTTAAAGCCATTGTCTTGTGGTGTTTGCAGGTCCACAAAGGAAGAGAGCGAGGAAGCGCACCACCCAGGACACCTCCGCCCAGGAGCTATCGCGCTTGGAGCTGGAGCTGATGGCCCTCCTGCGGCAGACTGCAGCTCCAGCTCCATCACAAAATGAGCTCTTCCTCCAATCTCTGCTTCCTCTCCTGGATAAGGTGCCACCTCAATCTTTAGAATTTGTCAAATTCCAAATTCATAAATTACTTTATGAGAGCAGCGCATTTACGCTTAATGTGGAACAATTGGAGCACACTTAGTAGTAGTGTTTAGCTATGAGGTGGCTTCTTTTGCAGGGGAGGAAACAGACTCTTCTCCTTCCTGCACTCCTCCTCCTCCTCCAAGCAAGGTCCTTTTTATTCCTGTTCCTGTTCTTTTTTGTGTATATACTTGTTTTTACATATTTCATTAAAAAATTTATAACTTAAGATTTGGTCTGCTACTTTAAATATGTACAGGTTTTTCATTAAGGTATGTGTTCAAATAAGTTAAATATCACTAATTTCAAATACTTCAATTAAGGAGAACTTTACTCGTAAACACGTTATCACCAAATATGAGACAATAGAAATTAGTTGACATAATTAATTTCAGCATATCCTGTTTGGACAAACTTGTAATTGAGGCCATGCTTGAACATGTTGTGAAGTCGGAGACAGCTGCAGAATCTGGAACTATTACCTGCAAACAAGAAGGGCACAGGTGAATGGTTCAAAAACATACTGGATAAACATAGACATGGTCTTTATCCAAGACTAGAATTCATGATCAGGATGTTGTAGTATTTGTGTCCTGATATTCAAAAGTAATGCATTGGCAAATACAGACACTCAAATATTATTAAAGAAGAAATGCTCTTTAGTTTTCATGGGTGGCTCTTAAAAGAACCGTTTTGGGTCAGTCCCGTGAGGATCTGACTACTCTGTCGGCTGCCATGCTACTGCCCCCTCCTCACAGAAGTGGGCCATGAACGCCTCCCTCGCCTGCAGTGCCTCTCTGGTGGCGTTGTTGGCACCCATCCTCCCGACACCTGGAAGACAGTCATCTCCCTGCGCTGCAGCTCCTCTCAGGACTGGGACCGGAGCAGACACCCTCAGGAAATTGTGGAGAACACATGTGGCCTTCACGCACTTCTCCACAACTTCTGGCCGGATCTCGAGGTCCCGACGAAACATCCTCCACTGCGATGACCAAATGCCAAACGCATCCTCCACCACCAGCCGGGCTCGGGAGAGGCGGTAATTAAAAATGCGCTGTCCAAGGTTAGCGCCGCCACTTCCTGGAAAAGGCCGCATTAAGTTCCTCCGCAGTGGGAAGGCCTCATCTGCCACAAAGACATGGGGCAGGGGGCCTCGGTGCTCTGCTCCAGGGAGATGCCGGTCAGCTGGCAGAGGAAGTGTTCCCGCATGCAGAGCCTGACCGAAGGTGGAGTTGGCCAGGATCCCTCCATCGCTGGTTCTGCCATAGCCCCCTACGTCAATCACCCTGAACTTGTAGTTGGCATCTACAATAGCAAGGAGGACCAAGGAGTGCCTACCCTTGTAGTTGAAGTACAGGGAGCCTGAGTTGGGGGGTGCCTTGAGGTTGATGTGCTTCCCATCTATAGCACCACAACAAAGAGGGAAGTTCCACCGCTCCTCAAACTCCATAGCAGACAACCTCCACTCCTCTTCTCCAGGCACAGGCATGAACTCCTCCACCAGGCCGTCCCAGATGGCTGCCACCACATCTGGGATGATGCTGGAGATGGTGGAGATGCCCACCCTGAAGCTGCTTGCTATGGTCCTGAAGGAGTCCCCAGTAGCAAGAAACCTGCAATGATACAAATACGACTCAGCAATATACAAAAATATTTTAAATTAATCATACAATATGATTGTGTAAATTTGTTTTCAGGAATTGCACCAACAATGGAAATGTACCCTCTCTTGTGAAATCACAGGGGGGTTAATCACTTGGGAATCTGAATATATTAAGTACTAAGTAGCAGACAATGCTGATTTAATTGATCAGTTTTCTAATAACTTCACTACAGTGACACAATGCACCTTCAAAATGACTTCAAATGCACAAACGAGGGCCATAGCAAATATATCAATTGTATTAATGATTACTCTAAATACAATCGTTATAACAGAGAAAGTCTGTAACAAAAGCCTCCTTGGGTTCACGGGTGTTCAGCGCCGCTCAACACCCGTGGTTAGCCGGTTAGCATTGGAGCTCCGCACTGGAGGGAAAAAGTCCGACAAAAATTTAAATATCTATTTAATCACCAAACAGACCTCTGATATGACATTAGTGGGGTATATTTCCCGCCTGAAATGTTATTACAATTAACTTTTATGTCCTAATTAAAACGTATATTCAACGTTTAACTACTGCTTTTGGCTGCTCCTCTCTCTCGCTCCGTGATCCATGCTAGGGACGCTATTTCCTATTGTATTTGTAGATATTTTATCAGAAAATTCTCACTAACCTCAGACAGATAGACAGGCGCTCTTCCGCTGGAATCGAGCGCCTGTAGTTGGTGTCCATGCGGGCGATGCGAGCTCCGATGCGGGTGAGCAGGTCATCAAACTGGGCTACTGACATTCGGAAGTACCGCTGAAAGCGAGCCTCGTCCATACGCAGCTCCTGGAGTAAATGGTGAAACTCACCAAACACTGCACGCCTCTGAAGTATGCTGTGAACCCATACACGTTGTGTAGAAGCCCTACGACGACGTTGTATGGATTTTACCAACAAATAAAGGCAAGCTGCTCTTCGGAAATCCGCCATCTTCTCTGGACTACACCGGCAACAGAGAAGCTCCTCCCACCAGCGTCAGGCGCGTCAGGCGCGTCACTCGCGTCACTCGCGTCAAAAGCTTCAAGCACCAAAATGACAAAAATAACCCGGCGTCAGCTGACGCGCGTCAAAAGCTTTTTGAAGCTTTTGGTCTGAACGCGCCTTTAGAGGACCACTTTAGTCCAGCAGGCTTGTCCAGTTCCAGGTGCCGTGAACCCGCATTGAAAAACTGTTTTGACTGGATTCAGGCTGATCTAAGCTTTAGCATTAGCTCCGACAATGATAGGCGCTTTTCTAGACACTCAAGATTGCCTTACGTCACAAGTCAAAATTAATTTAGTTAAAATACAGTTAAAAGCAGCATGAACAGAGGTGTGTGTGGTTATGTTATTGAGTGGACATATGACAGAGCTGAAGTTGGCTGAATGACATATGTTTACCATCTCACCAGCTATGTAAGGGTCAAATTGTGACACAATCAAAACAATTATACAATGAACTGAACTCAACAACTGAATTCTAGAGGTCCAAAGCTTTACGACGAGGTATTACATGTATAACTGAGCTGAAGTTGGCTGGATGACACTGTGAACTTGATCTCAAGGCCTACTGTAGGTCTGTAAAGTAGAGGGCCACATAAAAGGACGCAGAGGGCTGGATTTGGACATGCCTGGTCTAAGGACAGTAATGATCCGGGACCTTTATGGACAGTGGTGATCCCTCTCCAATGTGTGTTTTTTTTAAATTATTTGCAAAATGTGTTCCAACTGTTTTGATTTTCTGATCTGTTGTTGGCGAATCGACAGCTTTGTAAAGTCCTCGGAGACGGCTGTTGTTGTTATTTAGGGCTTTTACAAAAATACGTTGAATTGAATTGTATTTGTTGTTTTGTTTAGTTGAGAACTGAAGGATTTTCTGACTAATGGCAAGGTAAAAACTCAGAGAATTTAATTGAAAGAAATTAATTGAATTGAATAGTTTCTGGTTGATGATTTGTCTTCTGCATTAGACTCAATAGTCCAAGAACAAGCCATTGTTTTAAAAAAAGGAAAGTTACCCAACCAGGCCATGAGAGTGCCTCCCTCTGTCATGTGAACCTCACCTGGCCTTTGCCTCCCACATTGTCCTTACTGAGATCTTTCCCTTTTAAACGAATTACACCAAGACCTTTTCTCTGTCTTCAGCTCAAACCGTTTAGATTCAGCTAACTCGGCGTGCAATAAAAGTAGGCTACAACAACATACTCCCAGATAAAGGCTTTCCCCTGCAGACCTTGTGCTCGGCTATAACTGGATTTTCCGTTTAATGCGGTTGTTTACAAACGCCTCGGACCAAGTTTTCTCCAAGGAGATGTTACTTACTGTCGGAAATGAAATGAAGTGGCACCTTTTCAAATAAGATGGATTTATTGACGGTGTAATACATGTGGGGGGACTCTACAGCCTCAGTCAGTTACACAACCATTGAATTCGCCATCACAGATCTGAGAATCAAACACAGTTCAAGAAATGCAATGATAGAAAACATAAGTGATGGAGACCAATGTCCATAAATGAGTGGATCCTGGATCATCACCACAGTCCTTTAGTTAGACCCTCACGAGATTCTAACAGACCCTCCTGCAGCAGCCAAAAAAAACTCTATACCTAGTAGGAAAAGTGAGAAACCTCAGAGATCCACATTGAGAGAGGGATCTGCTCCCACGGACAGATGGGCTATAGATCCAGGACTGAGGCTGTAGATCCAGGACTGAGGCTATAGATCCAGGACTGAGGCTGTAGACTGTAGATCCAGGACTGAGGCTGTAGACCCAGGACTGAGGCTGTAGATCCAGGACTGAGGCTGTACGCCCAGGACTGAGGCTGTAGACCCAGGACTGAGGCTGTAGACCCAGGACTGAGGCTGTAGACGCAGGACTGAGGCTGTAGACCCAGGACTGAGGCTGTAGACCCAGGACTGAGGCTGTAGACCCAGGACTGAGGCTGTAGACCCAGGACTGAGGCTGTAGACCCAGGACTGAGGCTGTAGACCCAGGACTGAGGCTGTAGACCCAGGACTGAGGCTGTAGACCCAGGACTGAGGCTGTAGACCCAGGACTGAGGCTGTAGACCCAGGACTGAGGCTGTAGACCCAGGACCCCAGGACTGAGGCTGTAGACCCAGGACTGAGGCTGTAGACCCAGGACTGAGGCTGTAGACCCAGGACTGAGGCTGGATCTGCAGCCTCAGTCCTGGAGGTTTCTCAAATATTTCTCCCACTATGTTTTTGAGTGGTTCCTTGTCTAAGGATAGTTTATAAACATTTCTGGACTGTGGTGTATTATCATTGCATTTTTTGTCATTCGAACTGTTCTGGCTTAAGGTTTTGTTCACTTTTTCTATCCGTTGGCCTGTTTATATGTTTGGGACAGTGCTTGCTAGTCTCTGGATTGTGGCCTTGGGCTAATCTCAATCCTCGTTACATAAAAGTAAAAATATAAACTCTGCATACATTACAAAATAGACCAAAATATAAATCTACCAATGAGTGCTTCCATAGCTCTGGTCAATTTAGACTCTCTTGGTAAAGTTGCTGGATCGAACAAAACATTGATTTATTTGGTGAAGGAAAATAGCAGAAGAGTTGACCTTTTTAGTATTTAGTCTTTTTAGCATAGGCTGTAGACCCAGGACTGAGGCTGTAGACCCAGGACTGAGGCTGTAGACCCAGGACTGAGGCTGTAGACCCAGGACTGAGGCTGTAGACCCAGGACTGAGGCTGTAGACCCAGGACTGAGGCTGGATCTGCAGCCTCAGTCCTGGAGGTTTCTCAAATATTTCTCCCACTATGTTTTTGAGTGGTTCCTTGTCTAAGGATAGTTTATAAACATTTCTGGACTGTGGTGTATTATCATTGCATTTTTTGTCATTCGAACTGTTCTGGCTTAAGGTTTTGTTCACTTTTTCTATCCGTTGGCCTGTTTATATGTTTGGGACAGTGCTTGCTAGTCTCTGGATTGTGGCCTTGGGCTAATCTCAATCCTCGTTACATAAAAGTAAAAATATAAACTCTGCATACATTACAAAATAGACCAAAATATAAATCTACCAATGAGTGCTTCCATAGCTCTGGTCAATTTAGACTCTCTTGGTAAAGTTGCTGGATCGAACAAAACATTGATTTATTTGGTGAAGGAAAATAGCAGAAGAGTTGACCTTTTTAGTATTTAGTCTTTTTAGCATATCATGTGCATTTAGTCATGTCTTTGGTGTAAACTGTAAAAGATTAGGGCAGCAAAAAATCATGAAATCCACGTTTACCATTCATTGGTCTCTGTTTCTTATGGACCAATGGCTCTCTGTGTTTGAGCGGTTTGATTCTCTGAGTACAGTCAAACTAATGTCCCTTGGTCTGAGTGTTGCCATGTGTAAATGGATTTTTAGCTTTTTAACTGACAGATCTCAGAGAGTGTTTTTCTGATGTTGTTTCTGCGAGCACTGGTTCTCCTCAGGGATGTATTCTGAGTCCTTTGCTTTTTACTTTGTACACTCACGATTGTGTGTCCTCCTCTGACTCAAACTTGATCGTCAAATATGCTGATGACACCACCATCATCGGTCTCATCAGTGACACTGATGAATCCTCTTATAGAGCAGAGATACAAAATGTGGTTCAGTGGAGTAAAACTAACAACCTCCAGTTGAACACAGTAAAAACATGTGAACTCATTTTTGATTTCAGTCGTAACAGTTCTCACACTCCTGTTGCTGTCGACAACTCCCAGGTGCAGATCGTAGAGGAGTGCACGTTTCTGGGTTTAACTCTGTCTAACGACCTGAAATGGGACAAAAATACTAACCGGGTCGTTAAGAAAGCTCGTCAGTGGCTCTTCTTTTTGCGGAAACTTAGAGAATTTACCAATAACTCTAAGACTCTGCTTAACTTTTATCACTGCACCATTGAGAGTTTACGAGAGACCAGAGAGAGAGACCAGAGAGAGAGACCAGAGAGAGAGACCAGAGAGAGAGACCAGAGAGAGAGACCAGAGAGAGAGACCAGAGAGAGAGACCAGAGAGAGAGACCAGAGAGAGGACCGTGGGCTGTGAGCTTCCTGTCCTGGAGGTTCTTTATGAATCCAGATCTTTAAACCGTGCTCTTATAATCCTCAATGACTCTTCTGGCCACCCTGGGAAAGCCATGTTCCAGCTTCTTCCCTCGGGCAGAAGATATCCCTCTCTGAGATGCAGGACATCTCACTATGCTAACAGCTTCTTTCCACAAGCTGTTAAGTGCCTAAACCGAGCACTTTAATTCCTGCTTTTACCCCTTGTATCGTTTTTGTTGATCGGTGCCACAGTGACAACTGTTTTTTTATTTATTTATCTTCAGTGTATGCAGGGCTTAAAGTTTTCCGGCACCGTGCCGGAAATCCGGCGTGAGAAAAAAAAAAAAAAAAAAACATCACTTTATTTTTTTTTTTATTTTTTTTTTATATATATATATAAATAAATAATGATTGCTGTCATTTGAAAAAGGTTCAAGTGTGTTCTACCAATTGTATGAAAGGATTGCATGTGTATAGCGCAGGGATTAAAGAGTTCCGTCTAAGTGACGGATTTCCGTCAAATGAAATTGGTCTGAAAAAAAAAACAAAATATATAATAATAATATAATACACACAATGAAATGGTTAATTATAACAAAATATATAGTAATACGTGTGAATCTGTTGTATATATCTAGATATATATTAATAATTTGAATATAATTGTATTTATATGTATATAGAAATAAAAAGTAATATAATCACGAGTGGGCCTTGAACGTGCCGTGGCTAGCTACATGAGCGCTCCGTAAATGATTCAAGGCAATGGGACGTAGCCAAGTTAGCGATGGTAACACGGAGGTGAAAGTTTCTGAAAAGTGCACGGAGCTTTTGAAAAGGAGAAGAGGACAAGGAAAATGTAATCCCGAACGGAGCAATAACAGCCAGCAGCCCGCGGACCGGTAAACTGGGCGCGTTATCAGAGGAAAGGTAGGACATAATTAACGTTTACCAAACGCAATGCTTTTTTATTTAACGGAATGTACAATATGTACTTTGCTGTGACTGGGAATGGGGACAAGCATGTCTTGGTGAGCTTTTGATAATATCTTGGTGGCGATCCCCATGCAAAACTGCGTGATAAAAAGAGCCAATCAACGAGAGCGAACGGAAGAAACTCGCTGAAGAAAGGTGTGTGTTAGCAGGTCTTACATTCATTCATCAAAGCTAGCCTAGCATGCACGCACAATCACAATCATGGATCGTTGTTTATGGAAGAAGGAGCAGTATAAGTTGCTGTTGATAACAGTGAAAAATAAATGGAGGTGGGCATGGCTGGATGAGGTGGAGACGATGGGATTCTGTTGCTTCCTGGTGCAAAAAGATGAAGGTGTCCAGTGCTTGTTCGTACTTCGCTATTATTATTTTTTTATATGGGAGTAATGAGAAAACAGCTTTGGATTCACCACCAGCTCAAAACTGCGCACTTGGCAGCTGTCCGTGCACTTTCCCACACTTCTTTACCTGGTGCATCAGATTCAGCGACAACTGAGACTAGGCTTGCTCTGGTGGACTGTGTCTGTGACCTAAAACTATCTGTGGCTTTATCGCAGAAAATAACCTGTCGTTCAGAACCATCACTACCGCTGGTAGATTTAATTATCATTAATCATTTGCAGTTGATAAAACTGCGCTGTGCACTAGCACCAAGTTGATAGGGAAACCTTTTTCTTAAACATTGAGTGTCCACAAACAAATGTGGACAGAATTTTGAATGTCCTTTTGCGATATTTTGACGAGGACAGAGCCAAAGGACAACGCCTCAAGTAATGCCAATGATGCAGATGAACTACTCTCACTAATATTCTTTGTTGCTTGATCCACTGGTTGTAATTTCACATCAAAATACACCAGTTTAAATGTATATCTGAAGAATTCGTTTGATCTGTAATTCATTATATTTCCATGAGAAAATTTTCAGTCAAATCTTTTTTTTTTGCTTTAACCCCTGGCCGCTTATAAAAAACGCTTATTAGTGATCATTCTATGATTCATATAGATGGTTCAGGCTCAGGAATTTTTTCAACTTTAACCCATGTGTATGTGTACTTTATATTACATTGTATCGTGCTCTTTATTCTGTCTTTTTTGCAAATGTATTCCAATGTAGTTTTTATACTGCACATGGCTAATAAAATGAATCTGATCTGTGTTGGTGAAGTCGACAGTTTTGGTAACATTTAGGGCCATACAAGAATAATTTAAATTCAATTGGATTATAAATTGATTGAATAGACGATACAGTAGAAAACATGATCCACTTGTTATGGTTGGAAAGAGAAAGCAGGAGGTCAAAACAAAATGTCAAGTCAGCGTCGACAAGACTGGTCCTAATGGAATTGGAGCGTCTGCGGCTGAGGCTCCAGTGTTGCTTTGAAGCAGGGTTTCTGCTCAGGTTTAGGTCAAAACAAACTAGATTTAGTCTCATTATTGGGCCCCCGTTATTAGAACATCTTTGAAGTTCAACACTTTTAGTCCAACTGGTCCAGAAAGATTAGGGGCTAGAATTGACTTTGACAAAGTGATTTCTTGAAAAGTTTTGGCCTCACAGCAGTGGCTCAAACGACAGATAATGAAACGCTTGTGGATCGGCAAAATTACAAGAGTATGAGTGTGTTTGGGAATCGGGAAATGTAGAACAAATGTGAGAGATCTGCACTTTGAGGAACCGTGGGGAAATGATATGAAGAGCAAAGAGAAAAAGGTCCCTGAGTAGTAACACAAAAATCCTTTATGATCCCTAAATATTATAGTATTTAAAGATTGTTAAAAAAAAATGAGATTCCTTCCTTGAATTTTAGAGTTTAATGCCAAACCTTTGAATATTTCCCGACAATGCAATATAAAACACAGAAAGTCTTAGGTTTCATTGAACAGGCTGAATGGGGTTAACACACATTCACAATGGACATGTGTTTTCTGAGTGGATAGCGCCTCTCAGCAAGACGGTTCTGGGCTCAAATCCCGGTCGAAACAGGGCCTTTCTGAGTGGAGTTTGCTTGTTCTCCCCGTGTCTGCGTAAGGTTGTCTTCCGGGTACTTCGGTTTCCCCTAACAATAATAACATGTGCAATAGTTCAGGGTGAATGAATGAGTGTGTGTGACTGTGGGACAATGGATGCAAGTTCCAATCCGGAGTGATCATTAACAAGTACTGCTCCAACCAATTAAACAATAAATGAATAAATAATTAAAACACAAGAAAAACAACCATTAGAACCATTGGTCCATAAGGGGCAGAGACCAATTTCCATAAATGCTAATAGAAGTCCTTAAATGTCGTTGAATGTCGAGTGTCCTGGATTATCACCACTGCCTTAGACCCTCCTACATCGGCAAACTCAAAAACCTGATTCTGGAACCTGATCAAACCATCACAGTCCAAGCGTGTTGAAGATTGGGTCTGAATCTACGCAAAATTACTACAACAGCCAGGCTTCAGCTTTCCAACAGTGAAAAAAATATGTTATTATACTTCAAGGTTAGTACTGTTAGATAAAAAAAAGCATTCTTTACTGTGACAGCACTTATTCACAGTCCAAGTTCAGTCTGATTCTTCTAAGATGGCTTGTGTGTGTGTGTGTGTGTGCGTGTGTGTGCGTGTGTGTGCGTGTGTGTGTGTGTGCGTGTGTGTGTGTGTGTGTGAAAAGCGGAATGATACGGGTACATTTTACATAAAGCCTTCAAAGCAATGTGTGTTTGTGTGATGATACGGTGATAGGAGTCAGACTGTAACTTGTCATATTTTTAACCCAGTTATTTTCCAATTCTCCTCAATCTTCCACAAGTGACAACATCCTCAACTTTCTCAAAGACTTCCGGGTACAGTCAGAATAAACTAGTTGGTCCTGCACCTCTCCAAGTATGTGCTGTATGCTGCATTTTTTTTTGCAGAAGGTTGTCATTCTTGTCAGTCTTATCAGACTTTGCAGTGTTTTTAACAGAAGGGAGCACATCACCCCTGTGTTAGTATCCCTCCACTGGCTCCTGTATGTTTCATAATTGATTTTAAGATTTTAGTGCTCACTTTTAAAGCTTTATTTCTGGCACAAAAAGAGAGAGGGGGTTTAAGAGATCATTACTGATCTCTTAAACCCCATAACTGACTGTTGTTTTATGCTGACCGTGCAGTACTTTGTGAACATTGTTTTTGAAAAGTGCTATACGACTAAAGATTTATCATTGTTAATATAATTCTGTATTGCTGCTCATTCGCTATAAATGTAATGTTTAAATGCAAAGTTTTAGCGACTCACATTTTTGCTGATCAGAACCAGGTCAGAGCGAAAGCCTGAGTCTGGAGAAGTGTGAGGGCAGTCATTGTGACTGGATCAGCTGCAGCTCGCACCAAGACAATGGACCTTTCTGTTTTATTCCATTACAGAGATAATCAAATTGACAAATGATCGCCGGCATCAGACTCTGGTTAAGTAATGTCTCTCAAGGAAACTAGGTCCTAACCTTGAGTGGAACACATACAGTATAAAGTTTTAAAACGCTGTATATAGATGGACAATGCTAACTCCCTAGCTCAATGAAGCCCAATAGAAAAGTGCTCAAGGATGAAGTTTTGATCTAACGCTCTTCGGCTTGCATGTAAAAGTAAACCCCTCTTTCTAAGTAACCGTTTGTGTCTCACTCAACATTTTGGGCTTTTAAAAAATGATTTAGATCTCTCTGTGATCCTGGTGTTTATACGTTGACAGTGTCTTTGTAAACCCAGATATGAGACGTATAAGTATTGACCAATGAGATGCCTTCATTTGCAGGAATCTACAGTTTGCCTCAGTAATCATTTTCGCAACACATCTTCCCCCGTTACGGTCCAAATCTAACGTAGCAGAACAAATGCCCATATAAGGAAATTGGCTCCAGCTAGCTTATGTTCAAAGCAGCTTAACCCTAACCCTTATGCATTATAAAGCTAACACTTTGGTGATGTCACACTAGGTCAGTTTACTATAAAGTACATGGCTGGTCTACAGAGATGCATATTTTAGTTATGGGTTAAATCACACAAGACATTATAATCATCATATAATCATCAACTCCACCTCACACATTCAACACAGAGACAAGACGATTTGGCACGTCAGTAAGTGCCTGTTGGCGGAGGTTTTGTGCTCTATGGGTGCTGTTCTAGTTCCTCTGTCAGACGTCTGAGGGTCCGGTTCTGGTGCGTCTGTGCAGGATGCCCGTCAGAAGTTCCGCTCGGTGCTGGTGGAGGCCACGGTGAAGCTGGATGAACTGGTGAAGAAGATCGGGAAAGCTGTGGAGGAGTCCAAGCCGTACTGGGAGGCTCGCCGACTCGCCAGACAGGTCAGAGCTGGAAGACGTTTATCTTCTGCTATCAATGGTCCCTCTGGTCTCTCTCTATCTCTCAGGTATCTCTCTGGTCCCTCTCTCTGGTTTCTCTCTGGTCTCTCTCTCTAGTTTCTCTCTCTGGTCCCTCTCTCTGGTCCCTCTCTGGTAACTCTCTGGTCCCTTTCTCTGGCCTCTCTCTGGTCTCTCTTTCTGTTCTCTCTCTGTTCTCTCTCCTTGGTCTCTCTCCGGTCTCTCGCTTTAACTCTGTTGTCTCCCTTTGGTCTCTCTGTTCACTCTCTAGTGTCCCTCTCTCTGATCTCTCTCACTGGGGTCTCTCTCTGGTCTCTCTCTCTGGTCTCTCTCTGTTCTCTTTCTGGTCTCTCTCTCTCTGTTCTCTCTCTGCTCTCTCTCTTGTCTCTCTCTGTTCTCTTTCTGGTCTCTCTCTCTCTCTGGCCTCTCTCTGTTCTCTCTCCCTGGTCTCTCTCTCTCAGGTCTCTCTCTGGTCTCTCTTTCTGGTCTCTCTGGTCCCTCTCCCTGGTCTCTGTCTGTGGACCCTCTCTCTAACAACACCATGTTGATAAGCTCCACATGCTCTTGGTAACAGAAAAACAAAAGCAGACAATAAACCGCGGCTCAACCAAGAATCCTCCACGTTCAAATCATTGCACACAGCCGGTTATTGCACCTCTCATTATTGCACACCTTCTCGTCTCACAATCAACCAGTCTGTGTCCTGTCTGTGTGGTGTCCTCGGCTGCTGTGACTGGCCTTTCTCATCCACCTGTGTGTGGCATGAGTTTGCATGTTTCTGATTGTGATCCATTTGACTCTTGTGTTTCCTGTTTCGTTGTTAAAATTGAATATTTGGGCTGCTCTCGGTTCCTCTGCTGTGGTCGAAGAGGAGGAAGTTTGAAAGTGTGCAGCTGTAGCCTTTGTGGGACTCTGTTGTGGTTCAGTGTCGCGGCATTTTGAACACACAATTAAACAGATGCAGTAGAGCAAAGAATTTCAATATTATTATTCAATTGTATCAAAAAAATCAAATCACAACATGTTAAGAATCGCAATAATATTAAATTGTGGCCCAAATATTGCAATACTGATTAATCGTCACATACTGGTCTGGGACACGGCCGGGTTATCAATGCCTTTAAAGGTTATGAATGTGGTTTGAATTCTGGAGCAGGACAAAGTCTCTGTCAGGTTTCAGTACAAGGACTTCCCCTTTAAGATGAATATCCTCTTTTAGATCTCGCTAAACAAAGGTTGCATTGAATAATAATCTGGCTTTATGTTCCGGGTTTTGAGTTCTGTTGTGAGCTTCAGTAATTAAACACATTAATGGGTTTGTCCTCACTTCCCTTACATATTTACTGCCTGCATATTTCACGAGTTTGGTCCCCACTGAACAATAACATTCTTTCTACATCTCAAAAGCCTCGGTAAGTGAATTATAACACATGACATTGAAAAATATCGCTGCTCCAAAACATTGTAAAGTGTTTCGGATGACCTTGGTGTGTTCAATGTTTTGAGAATAAAGAAAAACATAGGTGGGTGGAGAGCTTCGGTCATAAGGTTTGGGTAATGATCAAAAAGACGAGATCGCAGATACAAGACTGGCTGGGTGCTCTCTGATCTCAGTCTCATGGGAGCAGCTCTTAGTAGATCCGCTGCTCCTCCACATTGGGAATCTGTTTTGTATTAATGAAGTTATTATAAATGACGAAGTTATGAATAATTGTCCTCCTAGGGAAGTATGTGCTCTGTGTTTGGTCTTTCATTGTGGCTAGTGGCTGGTAGTGGTCGTAGACGGACACGAGGAGAACATACAAACTCCACTCAGGAGATGCAAAAACACAAGAGAAGTGAGCATATGGCAGAGCTTTCAAACTGGTCCTCAAACAGCCGGCGTGGCTGCAGGTTATGGTCCAGCCCGAGCAGGAGCATGTCAGACTCCGCCCATTTCCTCAGGTGAGTCCAGTTTCAACCTGAAGATTTGAGGAAATGGTGGCTCAAAAAAATAATCCAGGGTTAAAGTGAGAAGTCAGGTGCTCTTCGAGGATCCGTGGGAAAATAATGTAGACAGCCAAAAGAGGAAAGGTCAGAGACTTTTGTGTTGTTTTAGCTTCAACCAGACTTGGAGCACGTACGCTGTAATGATACAAACCACATTAGCTTTCTCACTTCTTCATATCTAACCTCTCTATTCCAAGTCATTGTCAAAGTGGTGAAGAATCTTGACTAAAAACATCTCAATATTTTGGTATTCCGGCTTTCAAGTCAGCCATTGCTCTGATTGTCCCCCATGATCCGTGCTCTTTGTTGTTTCAGATCCATACAGAGATTTGAAATGTTATTTAGCCATGTTTTTCATAGCTCTACTCTACAATAACACCAATAACATTGATTATTGATCTTATTGATCCAACACTAGGTTCCGTGCGATATTTCTCTGGGTCTGAATCTACGCTGACTTTGAGGTCTTTGTTGTTGTCTGCTCCTGTCTTTTTCATTTTTCTTTGTCTATGGACCATTTGTGTTGTAAAAATAGATCCACCTTTTTTTTCTCACACATAGAGAAAGTGCCGCAGCCTCCGGCCCTGAGCTCCGTCTGCTTCTCACCCGTGTTTATTTTTATGGGTGGATTTGGTCACGGTGACGTATGGAAGAAGCAAGAACCTAACACATAAAGAGCGGGAATCGTCACGTGACATCACAACAAACTCTCCATTGTTTTGTTTTTTTTGAGCCCTTTTGATGGCAGTCTACAAATATGACATGGAACCTTTGTAAAGGGTGTTTACTCGTGGTGACTCTATGACGTCTGCTTGTTGTGACTCTATGGTGTCTGCTTGTTGTGACTCTATGATGTCTGTTTGTTGTGACTCTATGATGTCTGCTTGTTATGACTCTATGATGTCTGCTTGTTATGACTCTATGCTGTCTGCTTGTTATGACTCTATGATGTCTGCTTGTTGTGACTCTGATGTCCAGTGTTGTGTCAGTTCACAGCTTTTCTGAACTAGTTCAAGTTCAGTTCATACATGCTCAAAGTGAACAGTTCACGTTCAAAGTTCAAATTTTTAATTCTGAACTAGTTCAAAGTTCAGTTCATTTTACTTTTTTCGTGAGATACTTAAATAAATATTTTTTTCACACAACGAGCTATATATATGTATATATATATCTCCTGGACACCTACGGGAGGAGAGCCTTTTGACTACAAAACTGACAAGATTTACATGGTTTTCAATGGGAGCAAAACAGAGTTGTCCCATCTCTGCTCATAAACTACAAACAGTAATGCGCTGCAGTGCGTGTGTCTATACTTTATGTCAAATGTAAACGGTGTAAACTTTGTTGCTAACTCACCCTTTGTTTTCATCACAACTCGGGCACATGTGAAAAGCACCAGCTCACAGCGCCGCACCGCAACACAGAGTCGGGGTGCGTTCACAGACGGTGGAAACCGAAGGAATTTTTAGATTTCAGCGGAAAAAGTGCGAGAATACAGGAGGGAGGAACTTTCTCTTGTTGCATTTCAAAAGAGAAAACAGATTCCAACTTTCATAGTGATGTCTGCCGTTCATGACACATAAAATGAACTAATTCACGTTCAAGTTCGTTTTTTAAAAAAATTGTTGCGTTCAGTTCAACGTTCACAAAAAAATGAGCGTGTTCAATGAACGCGTTCTTTTGAACTCGTTCACGCACAACACTGATGATGTCTGCTTGTCCTGACTCTATGATGTCTGCTTGTCCTGACTCTATGATGTCTGCTTGTCCTGACGCTATGATGTCTACTTGTCCTGACGCTATGATGTCTGCTTGTTGTGACTCTATGATGTCTGCTTGTCCTGACTCTATGATGTCTGCTTGTCCTGACTCTATGATGTCTGCTTGTCCTGACTCTATGATGTCTGCTTGTCCTGACTCTATGATGTCTGCTTGTCCTGACTCTATGATGTCTGCTTGTTGTGACTCTATGATGTCTGCTTGTCCTGACTCTATGATGTCTATACTATATCAAATCTCACATACTGTTGAATTGTCACCTCTGATACTTCCACACTGTCCTGCTCTGGTGTTTGCTCATTCCTCCTTGGCCTTTGATGGTTTGGGAAGGTTTGATGGTTTTGAAGGACCAGGTGTGTCCTCTCTGGTGTGTTCCTAAAGCCACTCGACCTCGGTTCAGGAGAAAACTTGAGTCAATGTGAAACTAAAGCAAATGTGAAACGACAAAAGCATGAAGTCAGGAGGCAGAGTCAGAGCAGTGTGTGTCTGTTGCACAACACTGCTCTGATGGTGTGTGATGTTTATAGTCAGAGTTACAAGAGTAAAACAGCTGCAGTACATTCAAAATGCAGCAGCTCGAGTCCTGACTAGAACCAGGAAGTACGACCACATTAGTCCAGTTCTCAGGTCTCTGCACTGGCTTCCTGTGGCTCAGAGAATAGACTTTAAAACAGCTCTGCTTGTGTACAAGTCTCTCCATGGCCTCGCACCAAAATATATTAGTGACATGTTAGTCCCATATGAACCAGCCCGGACTCTGAGGAGCACAGGGACTGGACTCTGAGGAGCACAGGAACTGGACTCTGAGGAGCACAGGGGCTGGACTCTGAGGAGCACAGGGGCTGGACTCTGAGGAGCACAGGGGCTGGACTCTGAGGAGCACAGGGGCTGGACTCTGAGGAGCACAGGGGCTGGACTCTGAGGAGCACAGGGACTGGACTCTGAGGAGCACAGGGGCTGGACTCTGAGGAGCACAGGGACTGGACTCTGAGGAGCACAGGGGCTGGACTCTGAGGAGCACAGGGGCTGGACTCTGAGGAGCACAGGGGCTGGACTCTGAGGAGCACAGGGGCTGGACTCTGAGGAGCACAGGGACTGGACTCCTGTTAGTGCCCAGAGTCAGAACTAAACATGGGGAGGCTGCTTTTCAAATTCATGCTGCTAAAATCTGGAACAATCTTCCTGAAGATGTGAGACAGGCCTCCTCTCTGACAATGTTTAAAACCAGGTTGAAGACAGTCCTGTTTAGCTGTGCTACAACTGAGGGATTTTATATTTTTATCTTTCTTTTGTACTGTGATTATTTATGATTTTAAGGCTTATTCTGCTCAGCACTTTGAGTTGCCTTGTGTATGAATTGTGCTATACAAATAAACTGGCCTTGTTAGTTAGTTACATATTTAGATAGATACTTTATTGATCCCTGTAGGAGACATTCAGGTGTCCAGTAGCAGCAACAATAAAAAATAATCTGATTATTCTAAAAAACTAACTATAGTAATCAATGTTTGTGAATAAATAAATGCACGATTCCAATTTTTTTATGATTTAACATTTTTTAGATGGTGTGAGTGAGATTTGATGGTGTGAGTGAGGCTCTAAGCACGACCACTGGACGATAGTCTGTCTTCTGTATCTGTCCTACTCAAATAAACTAAAGCAAAGTCCAGGGGCCACCAAACATCTCATCCCGGTCCACATATGGCCCGCGGACCGCATGTTTGAGACCCCTGATTTAACTGCAGTAAGAAGGACATCATTTGAAAATCTCTTCTGCCTTGTTTTGTTGCAGAGTTATGAAAGCTGAGCTCATATTGTATCAGCTGCGGTTTTGTTCATAGCAGCTTGTCCCTGGTCCCTGCTGCGTCCTGGTCCCTGCTGCGTCCTTGTCCCTGCCGTGTCCTTGTCCCTGCTGCGTCCTGGTCCCTGCTGCGTCCTGGTCCCTGCTGCGTCCTGGTCCCTGCTGCGTCCTTGTCCCTGCCGTGTCCTTGTCCCTGCTGCGTCCTTGTCCCTGCCGTGTCCTGGTCCCTGCTGCGTCCTTGTCCCTGCCGTGTCCTGGTCCCTGCTGCGTCCTTGTCCCTGCCGTGTCCTGGTCCCTGCTGCGTCCTTGTCCCTGCCGTGTCCTGGTCCCTGCTGCGTCCTTGTCCCTGCCGTGTCCTTGTCCCTGCCGTGTCCTGGTCCCTGCTGCGTCCTTGTCCCTGCCGTGTCCTGGTCCCTGCTGCGTCCTTGTCCCTGCCGTGTCCTTGTCCCTGCCGTGTCCTTGTCCCTGCCGTGTCCTTGTCCCTGCCGTGTCCTTGTCCCTGCCGTGTCCTGGTCCCTGCTGCTTCCTTGTCCCTGCTGTGTCCTGGTCCCTGCCGTGTCCTGGTCCCTGCTGCTTCCTGGTCCCTGCCGTGTCCTGGTCCCTGCTGCTTCCTGGTCCCTGCGGAGTTCTGGTGTTTGGACTAAAGTCAGAACCAGACCTAATGTCCATCTGTGACCTTTCTCTCTGAACATTAATCCCATCATTCACTCTCAGACCTTTCTCTGTTGTTGTCGTTTTGTTGCATAAAAGTTGAGTCTGATCCAAAGTTGTGACTCCAGAGTTTTGGCGGAGGATCAGTTTTCTGTCAGATTAGAGACGATGCCACTTTGTTCTGATCCAGCCTCATGCATCAATCATGTATTTGTATAGCACAAGTCCTGGAACAAGGAAAGTGCTTCTCAAGAAAAAAACACATCAAAATACATTCAGAAACAAAAGCCAAAAAGCCAATGAGGTTCATCAATGTTCAACAACATCTTACAGTAGCATAAAGTATTTGGCTTAAAACTCTTATTAAAATGGGTTTAAAAAAATACATTAAAAAAAGAGATATTAGGACAATATAGAATCAGTTGCAAAAATCCAAAAGTTGTTTTAGAGTCTCCAACCTTGTCCAATCAGAGAACTACTTTTACAGAACAGAAATGATGATGATGATGATAATAATAATAATAATAATAATAATAATAATAACATAAAACAGATCAAAAAGAAATACAGCAGAACAAAACAGACAAAACTAAGACCAAGTAATAAGTAATTCATCTATATTTATATGTTCAACAAAGTGGAACATTAAAACTATCAGTTAAAGACCGTTTGGTAAAAGCAGGTTTTGAGAAGTGATTTAAAAGAGGTTTTCCCTTTTACCGTCATATAAAAACTGTAGTTTACACAATAACTAAAGAAAACGATATGAAACTAAAGAAAACATACCATCATTATGTGAATCCCTGCGATAGATTCTTTCAGGAGCTACTTGGAAGAGGTTAGCGAGCTACTGGTAACCGCTAGCAACAGGTTGGAGACCCCTGTTTTAGACTGACGCATGTTTGAGTCATTTAGGGTGAATTAAAGGACAAATCTGATTATTCTAAAAAACTAACTATAGTAATAATCCGTAGCACCCCTTCAGATCACAGTAGAGATGGAGTAGCCACATCTAGGACCAGAGCTGGAGGATTTTAGCTAGTGTACATGTTTTTAGTGGTATTGGGAAACCGTAGCGCCTGGAGGAAACCTACGTAGAAATGGGGAGAACATGCAGAAAGAAATGAGGTCCTGGGTTTGAATCTTATTCAAACCTTCTGAGAAGCAAGAGTGCTTCATTCTTTGGGACCCATTCTCACATCACAAAATGACCCGTTTTATCTCTTTGTCCAAAACCATCAATGTTTGTGAATAAATAAATGCACGATTCCAATTTTTTTATGATTTAACATTTTTTAGATGGTGTGAGTGAGATTTGATGGTGTGAGTGAGGCTCTAAGCACGACCACTGGACGATAGTCTGTCTTCTGTATCTGTCCTACTCAAATAAACTAAAGCAAAGTCCAGGGGCCACCAAACATCTCATCCCGGTCCACATATGGCCCGCGGACCGCATGTTTGAGACCCCTGATTTAACTGCAGTAAGAAGGACATCATTTGAAAATCTCTTCTGCCTTGTTTTGTTGCAGAGTTATGAAAGCTGAGCTCATATTGTATCAGCTGCGGTTTTGTTCATAGCAGCTTGTCCCTGGTCCCTGCTGCGTCCTGGTCCCTGCTGCGTCCTGGTCCCTGCCGTGTCCTGGTCCCTGCCGTGTCCTTGTCCCTGCCGTGTCCTGGTCCCTGCTGCGTCCTGGTCCCTGCCGTGTCCTTGTCCCTGCCGTGTCCTGGTCCCTGCTGCGTCCTGGTCCCTGCCGTGTCCTGGTCCCTGCCGTGTCCTTGTCCCTGCCGTGTCCTTGTCCCTGCTGCGTCCTTGTCCCTGCCGTGTCCTTGTCCCTGCCGCGTCCTTGTCCCTGCTGCGTCCTTGTCCCTGCCGTGTCCTTGTCCCTGCCGTGTCCTTGTCCCTGCCGTGTCCTTGTCCCTGCCGCGTCCTTGTCCCTGCCGTGTCCTGGTCCCTGCCGTCCTTGTCCCTGCTGTCCTTGTCCCTGCCGTGTCCTGGTCCCTGCTGCTTCCTGGTCCCTGCCGTGTTCTGGTCCCTGCTGCGTCCTTGTCCCTGCCGTGTCCTGGTCCCTGCTGCTTCCTGGTCCCTGCTGCTTCCTGGTCCCTGCTGCTTCCTGGTCCCTGCCGTGTCCTTGTCCCTGCTGCGTCCTTGTCCCTGCCGTGTCCTGGTCCCTGCTGCTTCCTGGTCCCTGCCGTGTCCTGGTCCCTGCTGCGTCCTTGTCCCTGCCGTGTCCTGGTCCCTGCTGCTTCCTGGTCCCTGCCGTGTCCTGGTCCCTGCTGCTTCCTGGTCCCTGCCGTGTCCTGGTCCCTGCTGCTTCCTGGTCCCTGCCGTGTCCTGGTCCCTGCTGCTTCCTGGTCCCTGCAGAGTTCTGGTGTTTGGACTAAAGTCAGAACCAGACCTAATGTCCATCTGTGACCTTTCTCTCTGAACATTAATCCCATCATTCACTCTCAGACCTTTCTCTGTTGTTGTCGTTTTGTTGCATAAAAGTTGAGTCTGATCCAAAGTTGTGACTCCAGAGTTTTGGCGGAGGATCAGTTTTCTGTCAGATTAGAGACGATGCCACTTTGTTCTGATCCAGCCTCATGCATCAATCATGTATTTGTATAGCACAGGTCCTGGAACAAGGAAAGTGCTTCTCAAGAAAAAAACACATCAAAATACATTCAGAAACAAAAGCCAAAAAGCCAATGAGGTTCATCAATGTTCAACGACATCTTACAGTAGCATAAAGTATTTGGCTTAAAACTCTTATTAAAATGGGTTTAAAAAAATACATTAAAAAAAGAGATATTAGGACAATATAGAATCAGTTGCAAAAATCCAAAAGTTGTTTTAGAGTCTCCAACCTTGTCCAATCAGAGAACTACTTTTACAGAACAGAAATGATGATGATGATGATGATAATAATAATAATAATAACATAAAACAGATCAAAAAGAAATACAGCAGAACAAAACAGACAAAACTAAGACCAAGTAATAAGTAATTCATCTATATTTATATGTTCAACAAAGTGGAACATTAAAACTATCAGTTAAAGACCGTTTGGTAAAAGCAGGTTTTGAGAAGTGATTTAAAAGAGGTTTTCCCTTTTACCGTCATATAAAAACTGTAGTTTACACAATAACTAAAGAAAACGACATGAACCTATTGAAAACATACCATCATTATGTGAATCCCTGCGATAGATTCTTTGAGGAGCTACTTGGAAGAGGTTAGCGAGCTACTGGTAACCGCTAGCAACAGGTTGGAGACCCTTGTTTTAGACTGACGCATGTTTGAGTCATTTAGGGTGAATTAAAGGACAAATCTTCATCCGGAGCATTCTTTTTGAGAGGGAGTATGTGGGACAGTGCTTCTGGGTCTGCAGCAGATTGTAAACATGATCAGTCTCACCGTAATGACATTTACTTTGGTACAATCAGGTCACTCTCCAGATGAACCTTTTAAAGGCAGAACCTGGACTCTGTAAGTAATTTACACTCTGTCTTCTCTTAGATTTTTAGCATTATACAGCAGCCACAGCATTCCTAATACACATGTATTCTATTTGATTTGTAGTTGATGGGGTGAAAAAGCTCTGTTTGTTTTACTTTTTGACCGTATTACTGGCTGTAAATCTTGAAAACATATATACACACTCACATATTTACACCATAACCTTGGCATGACCCATACTCAAATAGATTCATTGGTTTCAACCAGTGGGGGCGGGTCCCGGCTCAAAAGTGGGCAAAATGACGTGCGCTGCAATACCACCCCGGGCCGATGGGGGTGGACCCGGAATAAGAATTAGCCAATGCTAACATATAGCATTGGCAGACCTCTTGAAAATGGCTTTACAGGATGGTTCAAAAGTCGGCTCTTGGCCCAAAGCTCCGTTCCACATGTGTGTCAATGCTGAGGGGAGTGAATTTTTTTGGACAACTCTAGTTTAGTTGAAGTGATTTTTTGAAGTCTCGTTAAATGAATGGGGCTTGTACAGCTGACGCATGCGCAGATGCGTTTTTTTTCACATTTTCCATCCACCGCGGCCATTTTGAAACTGCCCATAGACCGCGTTAGTTGTGGCACATTAGTTAGAACGGCGGAGATAGGCGTGACTACGTCCGTATATAAATATATACTGTCTATGGTTTCAACTTTGTGTTTCTGTTGCCAAAACTCACTAAAACCTTGGTATTTCACTGCAGTCAAAGGGAAATGTATTTATAAATGCTATTTTGTTATTTTCGAATTGTGTTTTCAAGAGTCACATTCCGGTTAAGGTCAGGGTAGAGTTAAGGACGGTCGATGAGGTTAATGTTTAAGTTGGTGATATTGTTAGGATTCGCTTGTGGAAGGACGAAATGCCAAATATCAAAATGACACAGGCATCAAACCATCAATAATTACAGTATAATAACAAGTGCGAAGATACAACCCTTCAGCCGTACGCAGTAGGGTTTAATATTTTTCCCGAAAATGAGACGTATCAAATCCCGGGAAAAGACAACGCCTTTCCCGGGAAATCCCGGGAAATAGCTGTTGTTTGTAGTTGTTGTTTTTAGCCCAAGTAATGTATGATATCACTCAAACATATAATCCAACAAAAGCTGCCGTCTCCACTAGTGTTTCACCAAGCGACGTGCTAGCTTTTCTAAAGTAGCCATAGCGTTTTCAGACGTTTTGTTGATGGGCTTTCTTCAGGAATTTCACTAATATGAGATTCTAAATGTCTGCGCAATCCACTTGTCGACCAGTGACGTGCGGTGAGGTTTGGAGGCACTGACTTCAGCCCTGTCAGATGAACATATATCATATAAATCAACAGAACCTACAGAGCGGCTTATTCACAATTAGTTTTGCTACAGCAGAATGTTTTCCATGGCCCGCATTGTTTGCTCAAACAAAACGCAAAAGTTCGTAAAAGGCACATTTCCAATTGTGTTATGGGTCTTACCTTAGTTATTAATGAACAGCACAGACAACTTCAGTTCAGACCAGTTTCATGTTTAAGTCCAGATAATAGTTTGAGCGCAGATATGTAATCCCCCATTTGGAAATAAGCCCAAAGAGTTTTAGAGCGTAAAACAAAACGGGTGCCACCTCCATAAACTCCTGTGTTTTTTCGCTGGCTGCAGCCGTCTCTCGGGCGCATCCAATTTCTAATATCAACCTTCTTACCCTTCTCCTCTCTTCCTTATCATTCCTATCGTCATTGGAAGCAGAACATTACCCTAAATGCATTTTATATGATCTTAAAATGTGTTATATGTATGCTAGCCAAACAAAAATAAAGGAGCTTTCTGATAGAATCTGATGTAGCCGAATTCTGGGCTCACATGTGCCCCGTACCCTGAGGCTGGCCTCATTACAAGTCGTGGTTTAGCGTGATTAAGACCCATATTTGTTGTCAAAAACACAATTTATGAGCCATCCTCTCAGCTGTAGACATGTTGATTGTAAATGAAATATGTTTGAACTTTGAACAACAATAAACGTGCTCTATAATAGGAGCGCACTGGATTTTTTTTAAAACTTTCATTTCCCGTTTTCCGTCATAACATTTCCCGGGAATCGGGAAATAGTTTTGATCAGATTTCCCGGGAATCCCGTGTCGCGGGATTAAACCCTAGTACGCAGCTCTAAACAGAACAGTCTGGCTGTCTGGATATGAACATTCTAAAAGCCTGTCTCACATTTTCAGGAAGACAATTTGTTTTGTATTTTAGCTGCTTGAATCTGAAATGCTGCCTTCCCATGTTTAGTCTTGACTCTCGGAGGCTAGTCCCTGTGCTCCTCAGAGTCCCAGCAGGAGACCTAGATAGTGCTTAGTAGAGGTGCAACGGTTCATCACTGATCCGTGATCCGTTCGGTTCAACGTCTTCGGTTCGGTACAGACGTGATCCGCGGTTTGATTTATGAAAAAAAAGTTGTGCGCACGTTGTTCAGTCCACACACAGCGCGGTCACGGCGAGCGGAGGAACGGAGATGCTTGAAAGCCACGCGTCATTTAAATCCCCAGTATGAGAGCATTTTGGCTTCACTGTAACTACACTGATCATTAATATTTGACAAAACTGTCACGATGTGTAAGCACTGTGGCACAAGAAAGACATGAGTGAAAAAAGCGTCTCAACGACCGCTTATTGTCGCGGCATTTAAGCTGCTCCTTTACGCACAGTCAGACCGGGCTAAAGTCAACTCTCCCGCGCATCACAGCTGCGTTCACGACTGACGCTCGGACGTCCCGCGGAACCTATAATAGATCCATGAGCGGAACGGAGAACTTCATCACAGCAGACTGGGAGATGAAAAGTCTGGCGCTGAAGACACGCCCCCTCTACGACAGTCACACAGTCACACAGCGCAGGTACTGACACAAGCAGCGGAGGAATGGAAGACAAAGGCCCAGTACTAATATCCCAGTCACAACTGATAATGCCAAAAATTAAATAAATGCAGTGAATGAGGCTGGGCCCAGAATGGAGCGCCTCCTCGGGAGAATCAGGAAGGTGGTGTAATATATGAGAGTAAATATCCTCATAAAGTGCCTTCTTATGTTGCACTTTGTGTTGTTTTTCATTAATTATGTTAAATAGACATAATTGGATGGATGGAATATTCCATCCATCCATCCATCCATTTCCTTCCCCTTAATTCATTTCTAGGTCAGGGGGGGGGGCAGTCAGAGCAGGTGCCGAGTCCACATGAGCTGTGTTTATTAAAAAGACAACACTTTTTTTTTTGAAAAATGAACCGAAAAATGAACCGAACCGTGGCCTCTGAACCGAGGTACGAACCGAACCATGATTTTTTCAAACCGTTGCACCCCTAGTGCTTAGTACATCCGAAGTATAGATAACTACTTCCACAAGATATTTCTCAAGATTTCACTAACTGCACATAAGATATTGGAGTATTTTGAGTAAACTTCTCATATTTTGCCATTTTCTTGGAACCATTCTCTATCAAAAGGATCCCTTTTTTTATCGCTACGTCTAAAACCAGAGACTGTAGCCGCAAAGTGCCTTCTGCTGTAGCTACAGGCTCCTTCACTTCACTTCTTAGCCCTAATGCAACGAGGCACGTTTTTCTCTGAAGAAGTCAGATCTGAATAATTGAAAAAGTGTCCGTTGAGCCAAACTGAAGCGTTGCTCTGAACTGTCTGTCTGTGTTCCCTGCGGACCGAGACTTTCAGAGGCACTGGTTCAAACGTGGGACTAGAGAAGGCCAGAGAGAAAGAGATGGCATGTTAGCCTCTGTGCTAGCTCTGTGGAGACTGATGCTAACGGATGAAAGCAGATTATGAAAAATTGGGGCAAACGGCACAGCGTGTGAGTTGCTGACTGCGCTGGTCTAAAATCTCAGAAATGTAACTCTGTGAGCCGCTACAGCCGAGTCCACCGCTGATCAGACTGAAGTAGGTCAGGGATAAGTCCACAGTGTTCTGACAGGCCAGTTCAAAACCATAGCTTCAAATCTCTTCTACATTATCTCTCGGGGTGTCACGATTCTCCAAGTCCTTGATTCGATTTGATTTTACGATTTTACGGTCAGTGATGTACCAGTGATGGTGTTTTCCCAGTTGTCAAATCTACCTCTCTGTGACAGTGTGTTTATGGTCCTGCCATCGCAACACACTGGATACTATTAACAGTTAGCAATTGAGTTTTAGCATTAGCTTTAAAAAAAAAAGTTATCAATTACATACTTTTAATAAAACTGGTGGAAAGCATAGACTGTATATATTAATGGACAGAGTCACGCCTATCTCCGGCGTTCAAACATATGGGCCAAAAAATGTGCTCTACTGGAGCTATCCAAAATGGCCGCGAGTGGTCCCGCCCACAAGAAAATTGTGAAAAAACGCATCTGCGCATGCGTCAGCCGGCGCAAGCTCCATTCATTTGAACGAGAGACTTCAAAAATTCACAGCGAGTAAACTAGAGTGGACCAAAAAAATCCACCCCCCTCAGCATTGACACACATGTGGAACGGAGCTTTGGGCCAAGAGCCAACTTTTGGTCCATCCTGTAAAGACGTTTTCGAGAGGTCTGCCAACGCTATATGTTAGCATTGGCTAATTCTACTTCTGGGTCCACCCCCATTGGCCCGGGGTGGTATTGCAGCATGTCAGCGCACGTCCTTTTGGCCACTTTTGAGCTGGGACCCTCCCCCACTGGTGGAAAGTGACACTTTTTGGGGGGAATTCCTCAGTATTCCATTGTGAATGGGAGCAGTCCAAATGAGAATCCATGACCAGGACGGAAGATCTTCTACATCTGTTAAATGTTTTTACGTCAAAACCAACACGAGACTAAAACTGAAAATTACATTAACTAAAAATAGAAGCGACTACAGTTTCTGGTATTTTAGTCTGAAGCAGATTCACAACTGGGTTAATGAGTTTCCGAGGTGCAGAGAGCAGTAGCAGGAAGTAGTTTAGCTTTAGAGGCAGATACATGTGTTTGAAGTAAGTGAGGACTGAGCAACAGCTACAGACAGAATTAGGTTCAGTTTACAGCTACAGACAGAATTAGGTTCAGTTTACAGCTACAGACAGAATTAGGTTCAGTTTACAGCTACAGACAGAATTAGGTTCAGTTTACAGCTACAGACAGAATTAGGTTCAGTTTACAGCTACAGACAGAATTAGGTTCAGTTTTGTGTTTTTTTTTTTTGGTGCTGGAGGAAATGAATGAACGAGATCTGTCTGTTCAGAGGCCGATGCTAAAAGTCCGAGTCAGAGGCTGGTGCTTCGTTCTAAAACTGCTGGTCTCAGATCTGAAGAGGATGGATTAGGAGAGGAAGGAGGACTTTCACTGGTTTGTTACCGCCTCCTCCTCCTCCATAGGGTAATGGTCAGCACTAGATCATATACGGAATCGGGACCGAAGCGGAAGTAAATATAACAAGCTACCTATTCATGCCTAAACTTAACCAGACATTCCCATAAAATAACCCCAACCCACCCTTAACTAAACTTAACCATCTTACTCAGACGCCTAAAACTTAACCAGTCACCACTTACGAACTTTTTAATCAAAACTAATAGGAAAAAATGATTGTTACTTCCGGTTTTGTCCCGATTCCGTATGATCTAGTGCCGACCATAGGGTAATGGGTTAGAGAAGGAAAAGAGGGAGAGGAGAGAGAGAAGAGATGGAGAAGAGAGGAGTGAAGGGGGAGAGGAGGAGAAGAGAGGAGTGACAGGGGAGAAGAAGAGAGGAGTGAAGGTAGGGCTGGGCTATATGGCTAAAAACTATATCACGATATAAGTCATTCATATCGGTCGATAACGATATATATTGAGTTTTTTTTTTTTTTTACCTAAATAAATATATTTGTTGTGTGGGCTAACCAACCTTAGCAGCCTTGTTTACAGTCACGGGGCGATGAGGCTGGAGGAATATGTTCACACTGTGTCCCTCGTTGTTAGTCCTGGTTTAATCCTGGTTTTTTATTCCTGGTTTAGCTCCTGGTTTAGCTGTTTGAGGGTCTTGTGTCCCCGTGACCGCTCCGTGCGGCTCTCTGTGCCGCACATGCTTCCAGAGGAAAAAGTTAATCTCTTGCTTTCGCCGAATACATCGTGTCTGTCCACTGCCTCTGCCGCCGCACATGTTATTCCGCGCACGTACGTGCATAACCATTGACACGGCATTGAAACACGAGCTATAGATCCATGGACGCTGCGCATGCTGCGGTTGTTGCATGGGTTGTTGGTGTTTTTGCATTTCCCAGAAAGTTTTGCGGTTCCTGCTCGGCTGTTATTGGTCGAGAAGCCTCTGCCTACATCCCCCACAATGCCATGCGCTTATGAGTCGGCTTTACTTCCGGTGTTTTCTTCCTGTTTTTCCTGACTGAGTTAAGTTAAGCTATCGAACATTCTATCGACCCCATTCTCTATTAATATCGAACACATGTCTATCGCGATATATATCGTTATCGTTTTATCGCCCAGCCCTAAGTGAAGGAGAGCAAGAGAGGAGGGAGAGGAGAAGGAGAAGAGAGGAGTGAAGAGGGAGAGGAGAAGGAGAAGAGAAGAGTGAAGGAGAGAAAGAGGAAAAGAGAGGAGTGAAGAGGGAGAGAAAGAGGAGTGACAGGGGAGAAGAAGAGATGAGTGAAGAGGGAGAGGAGAAGGAGAAGAGAGGAGTGAAGAGCAAGTGGAGGAGAAGAGGACGGAGAGAAAGAGGAGAGGATAGATGGATAGATAGATAAATACTGTATTGATCCCCCATAGGAGAAATTCAGGTGTCCAGCAGTAGAAGACTCTTTTCTTGTTGTTGTAGTACAGTCAGTCAGGTTTGTTATACAGTCTGACAGCCGAAGGAACAAAGGATGTTGAAGAGAAGAGAAGAGGGAGAGAAGGAGAGGAGAAGACGTCCACCACTTGACTGAGAAACAAGGCCTGGTTTGTTCGGACTCAGGGCCTGAAGGCGACCAAAGATAATCACATTACAGCAAACAGTTACTGCTGCTGCTGCTGCTTCTGCTGCTGTTACTGCTGCTGCTACTGCTGCTGCTGCTGCTGCTGTTACTGCTGCTTCTGCTGCTGCTGCTGCTACTGCTGCTGCTGCTGCTGCTGTTACTGCTGCTTCTGCTGCTGTTACTGCTGCTGTTACTGCTGCTACTGCTGCTGCTGCTGCTACTGCTGCTACTGCTGCTGCTGCTGCTGCTGCTGCTGTTACTGCTGCTTCTGCTGCTGTTACTGCTGCTGCTGCTGCTGCTTCTGCTGCTGCTGTTACTGCTGCTGTTACTGCTGCTGTTACTGCTGCTGTTACTGCTGCTGCTGCTGCTGCTACTGCTGCTGTTACTGCTGCTGCTGTTGCTGCTGCTTCTGCTGCTGCTGTTGTTACTGCTGCTGCTGAAATATGTTATGTATATACTGTGTGTGTAAATCAGAAGTGTACGGTGGCCCAGACGCCTCAAAACAACAACAAACAAACCCTTCAAAATGGATCACACGTTTCATTAGTTCAGTTTATACTTTGAGTCTAGACAATCGTCTGCTATGACTGTTGAGTTATAACTTTAATATAACTAGAGCCAGGTGTCTGTTTAAAAGATCACATATATTAGTTGCAAACAAATTGGATACAAAATTAGCACAATTAATCACAATACTTTTTATTTTTGATTGCATTAAATGGTTAGAGTCCTGTGCCGGTCCAGGCTTTTCTATTCTCAGCTCGTCTTAGCAACACGTCTGCCCCCGGTACGGCGTTAAGCTAATTTCTGAAAAACAAATGCCCATATAAGGAAATTGGCTCCAGCTCACTAATATTGGGCAAGTCACAAAAATCAATAATCCCATTTAGGATTATTATTTATTTGCATTGAATTATTCTTGAGTTTAGATTTTTTAAAGCTGCTGTATCGAATAAGGACAGTGACGATCTGGGACATTTAGACTTTTATTCACATTTCCTGCTCCCCATGGATCATTATTGCATTTTTTTTCAAACTGATTCTGTGATCTATTGTTGGAGAATCAACAACTTTGTAAAGTCCTGCTGCTGTGATTTATGGCTAGTCACAAATATATGGAACTGACATGGATCCTGACTGGTTTTATTAGCAGTATGCGTGTCTGACATTATGCTGTCTCTTCAAGCAGAAACAGTGTATTCTTCAGAAACCTGTCACTTCAGTTTTGACCTCGGTAAGATGTATTTGTTTCTCTTCTGAAGGAAATGAGACACTGCCGGAGTCGATCCTAAAAATACTGTTTCTATCTAATCACAGGTACAGTCTCTTTGTCCTTCATCCTGTGGTCGTCCACTTTTCTTGAGCTGTGCAGAAGTCCTTGGCCTCAGTCTAGGGCGGGTCATGGTCCTGTCTCTGCCTCGCTCTCCTTCACTTCAATGGGACGCCTCAGTGCAGCAGAATCCTCTTTTATGAGAGGCTCGCGGTGAAAGGCACGACGCTAATGCTGCGTTATAAAAAGGTTCTTTTATAATCGGCGCAGAGTGGACTCAGTCGGCCTCCTTTTTATGTCACGTTTTCTCCTCTGCTCCTGATAAACTACATTTGACAATTCACTTTAGGAACAGAAAGATGGGGAAGCTTTACTAAATAAGAAAACATTACTATTATAAATAATCACACTGCATTAAAAAGAGAAAATATAAAATCCTTCATTTGTAGCACAAAGAACTAGGGGTGTGACGATGTATCGAGTTTGATATATCGCGATACTTTCTCCCGTGATTCGATTACCCATATGCATTTGCCAAGTATCGATATCGATTTTAATCGTGATATTATCGTTATCGTGAGCTTTGTATCGTGAGGTACCCTTAGGTTCCCACCCCTACAAAGAACCAGAACTGTTTTTAAACCTGGATTTGAACATTGTCAGAGAAGAAGCCTCTCTCATGTTTTCCGAAAGACTTTTCCAGATTTTTGTTGCATAAATGTGAAACACTGCCTCCCCATGTTTAGTCCTGACTCTGGGACCAGCAGGAGGCCAGTCCCTGTGCCCCTCAGAGTCCCAGCAGGAGGCCAGTCCCTCGGAACAGGGGTTTTCTTTGTGGAGTTTGCATGTTCTCCCTTTGTCTGTGTAGATTTCCTCCGGGTGCTCCGGTTTAGTACAATAGATCTGGCATGTGCCTCTTGTACTGGTGACCCTGCTCTCTGTGGAGTGAAAGACGCCGAATCTCCACGATCTGACTTATGTAATACTGCTTAACACACAGAGAGCTATTTTTACACACAAATCTTTCATTCTCTCTCGCTCTCTCTTTCTCTTTTAAACATTTAGCTTGCAATGTTCTCATGAAATAAAGGGTTGTCACACTTTATCAATTAAATTTTTCTTTTGTTGTCGATTTGCCAATGACGGATCAGAGAATCTAACTAATCTGACTCTAGTTCAAACTCTGGAAATACATCAGTAACAAACTCCCCGAGCCATCGGTCCATAGAGCGCAGAATGACCACTGTCTGTAAATGTGAATTCATAAATGTCCCTAAAGCATCAGCAAAGAACCACTCAACATTTAGACATTTATAAAACTGAAAAAAAATCCCCAAGCTTCTGTTTCGTTCTCCTTTTCCTCTTTGTGAAAGTCACATCCGACAATCATCGGCAAAGAGCGACTCAAAAGAAAAATGTCCAGGTTTCTATTCATGTTTGTTTTTAAGTAATACATATTTTTTTTATCAAATGGATGTTCTACTGCGAATGGCAACGATTGTTTTAGTCAAGATTCAGGAATGAGCTTATTTAATCTTTTCTCTTCGAGCAAACTGTGGCATTTTAGGACTGACATAGACCATTGTGTTCAGTCCACAATGAACCCCTTTATATCTACGAATGTCTTGTAAAAAAAATACAAGCTGAGCAGGCATAAAGTAATTTGTCGACTATGTTTACACTTACAAGCCAGGCGTAGAACTAGAAAACAAGAGTAAAATACATTTGATACTTTGAAGCTGGCTGAAAACTGAAGTCATTCCGGCTGCGGAAAAACAAGAGCATTTAGACCAACATCCCTGAGGCGCCATGTTCTTATGCACTTAGCAGAACTGGGCATTAAACCCGCCTTGCGACCTTTACTATTTTTGCCAGAGACGTAACTGTGAACATTGAATTAAGACAAAAATAACAAACTGTTTTCTATGTGGGTCAGATGAAGAACAGTAGCAGCAGTAGTATTATGACGTGACCTTGGTCTTTAGAATGTTCAGCCTTCAGCGTGGTGAAGCGCCGACGTAGATCCAAACACGCCAAACTTTCCCCTTGTTTTCGCTCGATCAGTGGAATTAGCCAGGTCTTAGCATTCCATAAACTCTGGTCAATTATCATTTCCTACATGTACGTCTGGGTCTAGTCCCAGTGTCTGCAGTTTCCTCAGTTGAATTTCCTCCAACCAATCAGAGAGCAGGGGAGGCGGATGTTGTCGGGAGGTGTCGGTGACGTCAAGAGTTTGGCAGAGAATGAAAGTATTCCGGTCGGGTTCTATCAAGAAATTGACGCAGGAGCAAGAGAAATGTTTAGCAAATGTAATCGCTGGCAAAGATTGTGGCACTACTCCCCACGGGCTCCGCTAGATACGTCACGGTAAACTCAGATCCAACCGTTTCAATCTGCAAAAGGAGTTGACCCCTCCCACCTGTTCACAGAGCTCAATGGAGCGAATCCAGACTTTAGTACAAAATGTAATATGTACTATGGTGTGGTACGACCAGGCTACAGTGGAATAGACTATAGAGAATATTGAGTAATAATTAAAACTCAACCGTTCTCATGTGTATGTGTATTGTGTGTGTAGGCCCAGTTGGAGGCTCAGAACGCCACGCAGGACTTCCAGAGGGCCACAGAGGTGCTGAGAGCGGCCAAAGAGACCATCTCTTTGGCCGAACAGAGACTTCTGGAGGAGGACACTCGACAGTTCGACTCGGCCTGGCAGGAGATGCTCAACCACGCCACACAGAGGGTACCAGAAGACACTGTTACTATAGCAACCACGCCACGCACAGGGTACCAGCAGACACTGTTGCTATGGTGTGTCGCTCCCTCTCTGGCTGTGGCTGACTCTCTGACTTCTGGGTTTTCAAAGAATGTTATGAATAATGGGCATGAGAAAGAGGCTCGGACTCTGGAAATTGTGAACAAAAGAAACATTTTAGACACGCTGTTTTCAAGTTGTAGAAGCAAAGTTACACAGGACTGAGGCTGTAGATCCAGGACTGAGGCTGTAGATCCAGGACTGAGGCTGTAGATCCAGGGCTGATGCTGTAGATCCAGGACTGAGGCGGATGTAGATCCAGGACTGAGGCGGATGTAGATCCAGGACTGAGGCGGATGTCGATCCAGGACTGAGGCGGATGTCGATCCAGGACTGAGGCGGCTGTAGATCCAGGACTGAGGCGGCTGTAGATCCAGGACTGAGGCGGCTGTAGATCCAGGACTGAGGCGGCTGTAGATCCAGGACTGAGGCGCTGTAGTCCAGATGTAGATCCAGGACTGAGGCGGCTGTAGATCCAGGACTGAGGCGGCTGTAGATCCAGGACTGAGGCGGCTGTGTAGATCCAGGACTGAGGCGGCTGTAGATCCAGGACTGAGGCGGCTGTAGATCCAGGACTGAGGCGGCTGTAGATCCAGGACTGAGGCGGCTGTAGATCCAGGACTGAGGCGGCTGTAGATCCAGGACTGAGGCGGCTGTAGATCCAGGACTGAGGCGGCTGTAGATCCAGGACTGAGCGGCTGTAGATCCAGGACTGAGGCGTGTAGATCCAGGACTGAGGCGGCTGTAGATCCAGGACTGAGGCGGCTGTAGATCCAGGACTGAGGCGGCTGTAGATCCAGGACTGACGCGGCTGTAGATCCAGGACTGAGGCTGTAGACCCAGGACTGAGGCTGTAGACCCAGGACTCAGGCTGTAGATCCAGGACTCAGGCTGTAGACCCAGGACTGAGGCTGTAGACCCAGGACTGAGGCTGTAGACCCAGGACTGAGGCTGTAGACCCATACTGAAATGAAATCTTGTGTTGTCGCAGGTGATGGAGGCGGAGCTCACAAAGACCAGGAGCGAGCAGCTGCACAGAGAAACCAGCAGCAAGTACACGGCCGCCATCGCACGCATGAAACAACTGGAGAAGAAACTCAAACGCACCATCAACAAGTCCAAGTAAGACCACTGCATCCACTGACTCTTCAACATGTAATCTGGTCCAAGTAAGACCAGGCGTACACCTCATTCACTTTCCTCATCACATTCTCAGACCCCTTTCAGACGGAGACGCTGCGCAGACCCCACAAAGCCATTAGCAAAAACGCTCCTTATTTGAAGTGCACAGCGTCATAATGATGGAAAACAATGTGGTTCTAGCGCCAGGCCAGTAGGGGGCAGTGGAACTTTACAACATCCTCCTCAGGCCGCCGCAAAGACGTGAAAAATGCACCAACATCATTCTGCATTTAGAAATTAAAACGTAAACTACAGCTTTGCGTGGTTTTGTTTGGACAAAGTATTAGAATCCTCCTCCGTGTAGCGCTTGAAGCATATGTAGCTAGTTAGTGTACCCACCGCCATTTTTGTTTGTTTGTTCTACTGCACATGTCCAAATGTACTTGGGGGAAGTGCTGAGTTCATCGCAGCAGAGAATTCACACCTTTTTCTTCACACAGCTGTGAAACTTCCCCCGCTGCAGTCTCTGTTCTGTTTCACTCTGGAGACTGTCTTCATGTAAATAAAAGCCAAAACGATATAAACTCCAACATTTTACTGTCGCAGCGTCTTTGTGTGAATAGCACAGCCCCTGTCTCCATAAAGCTTGGGAACCTAGTCCAAAACTAGTCTCTATCAGTCTCTCTGTCTGTCTCTAGGTCTCTCTCTTTCTATCTATATAATTCCCCCGAGTACTCAAGACACAAGTGGTTTTCTTCAACTGATGAATTTATTAGCATCCATCTTGTACAGATCCATATAAACACACCGTGAAAACTATAGGAAGACAGAAATAAAAAACGAATTTAGCTTAGCTTAAATACACAAAATAGACGTTACACAAAAATAAAGTTACAGAAAATAACAGGACAAGAACTAACCTCGTTGGCTGTGTACAGGGTGAGGAATTAGCTCTCGCTTGGTCCAGAGACTAGACAAGTGCGCCCACTACTGGCGGAAAATAAAATTACACACAAAAAGCATATAAATAAAGAACAGGACTAATAACGGGGCAGTTACACTCTATCTGTCTGCCTCTCTGTCTCTATCTGTCTCTCTCTATTTCTCTCTATTTCGCTCAATCTGTCTCTCTCTCAGTCTCTCACTCTCACTCTGTCTCTGTCTCTCTCTGTCTCTCTCTCTCTCTGTCTCAGTCTCTCTCTCTCAGTCTCTGTCTCTCTCTTTGGTGTCTCTCTCTGTCTCTCTCTCTGTCTCTCTCTCTGTCTATATCAGATAGCACTCTCGCCTCTCAGCAAGAAGGTTCTGGGTTCGAATCCCGGTTGGACCAGGGCCTTTCTGAGTGGAGTTTACATGTTCTCCCCATGTCTGCGTAGGTTTCCTCCGGGTACTCCGGTTTCCCCTACCACTAAAAATATGTACAATAGGTCTGGCATGTGCCTCCTGTACTGGCCGCTCCCATCTCTGTGTGGAGTGAGAGATTAATGCCCAAAAATAACAATTGTAAACCGCTTTGAGACTCTGATCTGGAGTGAAAAGGCGGTATATAAAAAAAGATGACTACTACTACTCTGTCTCTCTCTCAGTCTCAGTCTCTGTCTCTCTCTCAGTCTCTCTCTCTATCTCTCTCTCTCTCAGTCTCTGTCTCTCTCTTTGTCTCTGTCTCTCTCTCTCTGTCTCTGTCTCTCTCTCTGTCTCTGTCTCTCTCTATCTCTCTCTGTCTTTCTCTCAGTCTCTGTCTCTCTCTCTGTCTCTCTCTCTGTCTCTGTCTCTCTCTCTATCTCTCTATCTCTCTCTGTCTCTCTCTCTGTCTCTGTCTCTCTCTCTATCTCTCTCTCTCTATCTCTCTCTGTCTTTCTCTCAGTCTCTGTCTCTCTCTCTATCTCTCTCTCTCTCTCTGTCTCTGTCTCTCTCTCTCTCTGTCTCTCTCTGTCTCTCTGTCTCTGTCTCTCTCTCTATCTCTCTCTCTCTATCTCTCTCTGTCTCTCTCTCTATCTCTCTCTCTCTCTCTCTCTCTCTCTCTCTCTGTCTTTCTCTCAGTCTCTGTCTCTCTCTCTGTCTCTCTCTCTCTCTCAGTCTCTGTCTCTCTCTCTGTCTCTCTCTCTCTCTCTGTCTCTGTCTCTCTCTCTATCTCTCTCTATCTCTCTCTGTCTTTCTCTCAGTCTCTGTCTCTGTCTCTCTCTCTCTCTCTCTCTATCTCTCTCTGTCTCTCTCTCTCAGTCTCTTTCTCAGTCTCTCTCTCTGTGGACAGTAGTCATCCCGCTCTCTATAAACCATTGGCTCTTATGGTTCTGATATCATTTCATTTCCTGCGTGGGGCGGCTGTGGCTGTAAAGTGACAAACTGTTCTTGTGTCGTTCGGCAAGACACTTCCCCCACATCAGAATGAGTCTGGTGTGTGTGAGTGTGTGTGAATGGTTAGAAGTGGGAGGGGCTGTGCAAATTGAATTGAAGGCGGAGAGTCACTGGAATGAGCCGCGTCAGGTCTGAGTTAACGAAGGATTTCCTAAAAACATGTGAAAACGCAGCAAATTCCCGGGTTTGCACTTTTTGGCGTCATTTCAGGCAAACTGTCGGTGGTTCTTTCTTCAGAGGAAACTCAAACGTCACAGTCTGAGACACGGGCAAGACGAGCAGCGGTATTTAACAGTCAGACGTTAAAGGGGAAGTCTGTGGTTTGGCTTCTGAATGTAGGAGGTGTTTCGTGTAGATTCCCCTCGTGATGAGTTGTTTTTAGAGTTCTCTAGTTTTGCTTTTACATATTATACATATTTATTTATTTATCGTGTGGTGGTGACCACAGAGTTCAGCTGACCATTTATTTTAAGAATACACAGTAAAAACACGGATACTTTAGCAAATAAAGGGGGGGGGGGGCAGAGCACAGAGCCACATGGAGGGACTGATAATCAACATTTGCGGACTCCAATTTGCCTTCAATCCATTACCGTTTTAAACCAATATTAAAATGTTCAAATGAATTAGGTGGTTAAAAGAGTCACATAACAGCAGGCAAAAGTGGGAGCAAAAACGCTGTTCAAAACCGATCCTTTATTGTTATTTTTATTTTATCTTGTAATAAATCCAAAACATTTAAATCTCTGGCTGGCTTTGTAAAGAGTGGGTTGTTTAGAGTTTTATTGTGTGCTGTGTTCTCGCTCTCGTGCTGCTTTCGCTCGTCCTTAATCCGTCCCACATCCTCACATCGCTCTGCATCCCGTCATCCATCCTGCCGTTGCCATAGCGACACCTCTGCCTCACCATTTCTCTGGCGTTTGATGGTGGTTGGTCTAACGTTGTTTGTGTGTGTGTTCCTCCGCAGGCCGTACTTTGAGATGAAGGCCAAGTTCTACCTTCAGTTAGAGGTGAGAATGCTCTGGAAAACACCTGATTTATATATGTGTGTCTCTGTCTCCGTCTCTCTCTCTCTCTCTGTCTGTCTCTCTTTCTGTCTTACTGTGTCTCTCTCCCTCACTCACTCTCCCTCGCTCTCTCTGGTCTCTCTCTCTGGTCTCTCTCTCTGGTCTCTCTTTAGTATCTCTCTGGTCTCTCTCTAGTCTCTCTCTGGTCTCTCTCTGGTCTCTCTCTGGTCTCTCTCTGGTCTCTCTCTAGTCTCTCTCTGGTCTCTCTCTGGTCTCTCTCTGGTCTCTCTCTCTGGTCTATCTCTCTGGTCTCTCTATCTGGTCTCTCTATCTGGTCTCTCTCTCTGGTCTCTCTCTCTAGTCTCTCTCTCTAGTCTCTCTCTCTAGTCTCTCTCTCTGGTCTCTCTCTGGCCCCCCTTCCTACCGTTTGTCCGAGAGTGTGATGTCATGTGTAGACTGTGCTAAACGCTTCTCTCTCCTCACGTCGTCAGAAGCTGAAGAAGACAGTGGACGAGCGCCAGGCCAGACTGTCCCAGGCCAAAGGGGACTACAGCAGCGCCCTGCGGAGCCTGGAGAAGATTTCAGACGAGATCCACGAGCGCCGCCGCAGCTCCACCATCGGTCCTCGCGGCAGAGGGGTGGGGGCCGAGGGGGAGGGCGTCACCGGGGACGACCTCTCCACGTTCAAGATGGAGTCCGACGGCATCTCCAGTGAGTGTCCTCTGCAGAGACCAGAGCGAGAGAGACCAGAGCGTGAGAGACCAGAGCGAGAGAGACCAGAGCGAGAGAGAGACCAGAGCGAGAGAGAGACCAGAGCGAGAGAGAGACCAGAGCGAGAGAGAGACCAGAGCGAGAGAGAGACCAGAGCGAGAGAGAGACCAGAGCGAGAGAGAGACCAGAGCGAGAGAGAGCCCAGAGCGCGAGAGAGCCCAGAGCGAGAGAGAGCCCAGAGCGAGAGAGAGCCCAGAGCGAGAGAGAGCCCAGAGCGAGAGAGAGCCCAGAGCGAGAGAGAGACCAGAGCGAGAGAGAGCCCAGAGCGAGAGAGGGACCAGAGCCAGAGAGGGACCAGAGCCAGAGAGGGACCAGAGCCAGAGAGGGACCAGAGCCAGAGAGAGACCAGAGCCAGAGAGGGACCAGAGCCAGAGAGGGACCAGAGCCAGAGAGGGACCAGAGAGAGACCAGAGCGAGAGAGAGACCAGAGCGAGAGAGAGCCCAGAGCGAGAGAGAGCCCAGAGCGAGAGAGAGCCCAGAGCGAGAGAGAGCCCAGAGCGAGAGAGAGCCCAGAGCGAGAGAGAGCCCAGAGCGAGAGAGAGCCCAGAGCGAGAGAGAGACCAGAGCGAGAGAGAGAGAGAGACCAGAGCGAGAGAGAGACCAGAGCCAGAGAGGGACCAGAGCCAGAGAGGGACCAGAGCCAGAGAGGGACCAGAGCCAGAGAGGGACCAGAGCCAGAGAGGGACCAGAGCCAGAGAGGGACCAGAGCCAGAGAGGGACCAGAGCCAGAGAGAGACCAGAGCGAGAGAGAGACCAGAGCGAGAGAGAGCCCAGAGCGAGAGAGAGCCCAGAGCCAGAGAGGGACCAGAGCCAGAGAGAGACCAGAGCCAGAGAGGGACCAGAGAGAGACCAGAGCGAGAGAGAGACCAGAGCGAGAGAGGGACCAGAGCCAGAGAGGGACCAGAGCCAGAGAGAGACCAGAGCCAGAGAGGGACCAGAGAGAGACCAGAGCGAGAGAGAGACCAGAGCGAGAGAGAGACCAGAGCCAGAGAGAGACCAGAGCCAGAGAGAGACCAGAGCCAGAGAGAGACCAGAGCCAGAGAGGGACCAGAGCCAGAGAGGGACCAGAGCCAGAGAGGGACCAGAGCCAGAGAGGGACCAGAGCCAGAGAGGGACCAGAGCGAGAGAGAGACCAGAGCGAGAGAGAGCCCAGAGCGAGAGAGAGCCCAGAGCGAGAGAGAGCCCAGAGCGAGAGAGGGACCAGAGCGAGAGAGGGACCAGAGCGAGAGAGAGACCAGAGCCAGAGAGAGACCAGAGCCAGAGAGAGACCAGAGCCAGAGAGAGACCAGAGCCAGAGAGAGACCAGAGCCAGAGAGAGACCAGAGCCAGAGAGAGACCAGAGCCAGAGAGAGACCAGAGCCAGAGAGTGTGAGACCCGAGAGTGTGAGAGACCTCACACTTCTTCTTCTCTCACAGTGACCTCAGAGTGTTTCGAGGACGAGCCTTGTGCCGGGGCCTCCGTGGCCTCAGACTCCGGCTCCAGCTGCAGCCTCGGCTCCTCCCCCGGCTCCTCCCCCCAGGACCTGCTGCTCTCCCCCTTCTCCTCCCCCTCCCCCTCCTGTGACTCCTGCTCCGACTGCTCCTCCACCTCCTCCTCCCCCGCTCCCCCCTCCAGGCCCTGCAGTCTGGACCTGCCCAGCTCCGCCTCGCTCTCGGACTTCGGCCTCATCTCTCCGGTGCTGGGGCCTCGGACCGACTGCAGCGGGGCCTCGTCTCCAGAGTGCGACCTGGAGAGGGGTATGTTTTATTAACTCTGACACTCCCAGAGCAGTCAATTTGACAGCTATGTCGGTTTAAGACTTCTTGTGCTGGTCCTGGACCGGTCCTGGACTGGTCCTGGTTCAGTTTGGTTTTCGCTTGTTACCATAGCAACACATCGTTTACTGTTAGAAGTTAGCGTTTAGCCGTTCAACAAACTAGTTTTTTCCGTTTTTTAAATTATATTCACCAGTTTTAGCACTTATTAAACAATGAGTAAAGGTAAAAACAAAATAAAACTACACAAAATATACTTTTCTCCCAGTTTTATCAAAAGTAGCTCTTTTTTCTGATTTCCAAAATGGCGGCTCCTGCAGTTCTGGTGCTGTCTGTGATTGTAGTAGATCCATGGTACGAACAGGTCTCAGCTCAGACAGTTTCCTTTCTTCATCTTCACAAACACAAACTTTATCTGTGATTGTGAAAGAGACGCTGAAGAGACTGAGCTCAGTTCTTCACAAACTCAACAAAGAAAAGCAGGTTCTTTCATCTGCGGAGGTCACACTGGAGGATCTAGAATCTATTCTGGTTCTGTCCCACCTGGTCCTCAGCTCCTCGTTAGTCACAGAGGCTCGGGTCGAAGACGAGAGCAGGTGTGATCACTGCGTCTGAACTAAATATAACTCTGTTACTGTATGAAGTGTGCTTTAATAAACCTGCAAAGACGTGAAGTAGAGGGACAACGCTAACGCTAACATGCTATCTCTATGAAGCCTGATGGGGAAGTGCTCATGGACAAAGTCTTGCTCTGGCTTCTATTGAGCTCAGCTCAGTCACTGTTGGTGTCACACATGACATCCTCCATCCGCTGATGACACCACAGACTTCAGAAACAGCTCTTGGTCTTTAGAACAAAGATTTACGAGGGTTTTTGTTTTCATCCCAAATTATAAACAAAATCAAATGTTTATGCAGATTATTTGTTTAGCAGTTTCTACACAAAACAAGTTTCTAACAAAACAAGAAACATCCATCCATCCATCCATCCATTTTCTTCCCTTTAATCCATTTCTGGGGACTGCCACCCAAGTCTCATAGCACCAGCCCCTCACTGACCCTCTGCAGGTGGTGAGTCCACAGGAGGACGGCTGCTCTCTGAGTGTGAGCATAGCCTTGATCTTTCAGTGGGGGCTTTGGGCAAAGTGGGGTTAAGTGTCTTGCCCAAGGACACAACGACAGCAGTCATCAGTGGGAGTCGGTGGAGAAGGTGCAGAGGTGGGCATTGAACCCACAACCTTCAGGCCTGAAGGCCAATGCTCTACCAACTGAGCTACTGTCACAACAAGAAACATTAAAATCCTAAATAATCACAGAACATTAAACCGTTTTATTCAGAGAGAAACAGAACTGTTTTAACCTGGATTAAAGTCAGAGAAGAAACCTGTCTCACTTTTTCAGGAAGACTAGATTTTAGCTGCATGAATCTATGCACAGGCCAGTCCCTGTGCTCTTCAGAGTTGGTTCATATGTCACTAACATGTCACAGATGAACTTTGAGGCCATGGAGAGACTTGTAACAAACAGAGCTGCTTTAAAGTCTATTCTCTGAGCCACAGAGACCTGAGACCAGGACTAACGTGATCCTACTTCCTGGTTCTAGTAGGACTCTAAAGCACTGACCTGTCCTTGTCTTTCTTCTCGCAGGCGACCGAGCTGAAGGAGCCGAGGGAGACCTGGAGAACGCCGCCGTCGGCAACAACAACAGCGCCACCACAAACACGAGGAAAAGCTTTAGTCAGGAGTCACGTTTCAGTTTCCTCAACCTCCGGAGGCCGCGCTCGGACAAAAACACAGACTCCTCCAACAAAAGTGCACCTCCCGGACACACGGTCGTCCTGGTCCAAGGAGTCTGAAGGACCAGGGACCGTAACGTGACTTATCAAACTGTGATTTCTGACCAGCGACTCTCTCTCTCTCTCTCTCTCTGTGTGAACGAGAGAGCACAGCAGGACATTACAGACTGTTCCCTGCGGCTTTTCGCACTTATACAACTATTGGACATCGGCAAAACTGTGGTTGAAACCTATTACTGCACTTCCTGCCATTACACAGTGCACTGAGATCTTTGTTTTTTAATTTTTTTAGGCACATGTTGGTGGTACGGCGTCATATTTTGCATACGTTTATCAATAAGCTACACACAATGCTGCTACTACAACAGCGTTTCTTTTTTAGCTAACAAAAGACTTTAGTAGCATCTAATACGCCACTACTTCATCCCTTTTGTCAATTAACGTCGAGTCTAGCATCACCAGCGAGAAGAGCAAGTAAAAAATTGGTTTATATCATGCAAAATAGTGGTAATACCTTTCCAAATACATTTTTCGGTTGTGTCTAGATCCTAGACAGGATTAGGGTTAGGGTTACCCTAACCCTAACACGTCGGAACTCATGCCCATATAAGGAAATTGGCTCCAGCTAGCTTATGTCTAAATCGGCTTCTTCTGCATTAAGGCTAACACTTGTGATGTCACACTCAGTCCTGTCCATATACAGGTTCTATGTTTGTGTGAGTTGTTTAAATGTAAAAGTCCAGTTTTGTCGCATTAGTTTCTACTTGTCCAGATGTTTGTTTTTGTTGAAAGAAATAAAATGATTGTAACTATTGTTAAATCTTTTTTTCTTACGACGATCACAGCGATTCTCAAACCCTGGAGGAAAACTCTACTCTACTCTACCCTACCATAGCCTACTCTACCCTACCTTTCTATGCCCTACACTACTATATCCTGCCCTACTGTACCTTTCTCAACAATAGTCTACTCTACCCTACCTTTCTATACCCTGCCCTACTCTACTATGCCCTACCCTACTATATCCTGCCCTACTGTACCTTTCTCTACAATAGCCTACTTTAGTCTACCCTACTATACTATCAGGTCTCTCTACAACAACCCTCACTTGCAGCCACCCAGCTACAGCTCCCCCCCTCCCCGCTCTCCCCCTACCTCTCCATCTTCTCCTCTCCCTCCCTCCCTCTCGCTCCTTACTGTCTTTCCGGCTTACCCCCTCCCCTGTACTATACCCTACCGAACTATACCCTTGCCTACCCTAATATACTATATCCTGCCCTACTCTACTATACCCGACCTTAATCTACTATAGCCTACCCTACTATGGCCTACCGTACTATACCCTGCCCTACCCTAATATACTATATCCTGCCCTACTCTACTATACCCTACCTTAATCTACTATAGCCTACCCTACTATACCCTACCCTAATATACTATATCCTGCCCTACTCTACCATACCCGACCTTAATCTACTATAGCCTACCCTACTATACCCTACCCTAATATACTATATCCTGCCCTACTCTACCATACCCGACCTTAATCTACTATAGCCTACCCTACTATACCCGGCCCTACCTTACCTTACTCTACTATACCCTGCCTTACTCTACTATACCCTGCCCTACCCTACTATAGCCTGACCGTAGTCTATTCTAGCCTGTCCTACTACTCCACTTGGGAGCATTTCCTCTGGCCCTGTTTAAGAACAAAATGTTATAGAAAAGTTCTGAGTTTGATGTGTGTGAAAAGTGATTAAAGCAGATTATAGACGTTGATCTTTAAAGAATAAAATAATCCAGAGACGTTTCGTTCTGTATCAACGTTTATATTTAGTGCAAGTTTCAGCGTCACATTCATTCATTACAAACAGACCACATTCTCCAGTCTTTAAACAAATGTTCAAATGAAATCATTCAAGGACTTTTTTTTTGGCAAAGACAATTGGCAACAACCATTTTCCTGTTAATCCTGGAATATTACAAATTGTTGGAGAATTTTTTTTCGGAATAGCTGAGGATTTGGAACAATGTCAAGCAGAGAATTTACATTAAAAAAACTAATGATTTCAGATTTTTCTCGAGTAATTTTGTTATTGATTTGAACTGACAAAAAGATGAGATTTGTTATCGCACTTCTAGCTCCTGGGTTCAGCGCTATTTCTAGACGGGGCCATTCTGAGTGGAGTTTGCATGTTCTCCCTATTCCTACATAGGTTCCCTCCAGGTGCTCCGGCTGCCCCTACCACTGCATACATGTAAAATAGGTCTGTACAGCAAAAAGTGATGAAAAATAAGACAAAAATTGTTCAAATTTGGCAAAACGTATCTGAATCTGAACACATTCTGACTGCATACGACTGAAACAAGACTTACCAACGGGACAAAGCAAATATGATCTTGTTTTAACCCTTTAGGCGCCAAAGTAGCAGAATTACCGTACAAGCTCCTAATTCCAGGACACTTAATATACAGTGACTTGGCTTCCCACAAATCTCAACCAACATTTTTCATATATAATGTGTTTAATCCAGATGCTGTCTGATTCACAATACTTTTATCAAAACAGAGTTAAAAAGATACAAGAAATGTCTCCTTTGGAATGAGATTATACAGCCACAATTCTAATGTCTTTATCCCGTCGGCAAATCTTGTTTTAACACAGAATGTCCTCAAATTAGGATAAAAACCACTCGATTCAAGCCGTTATTACCTCAAATGTGATCCTTTTTTGCAGTGTGGTCTCCCTGTTACTACGGCAACCACTGCTCCCGACAGACGCCCTGTTGCCATTGCAGGATGGGTCAAATGCAGAGGACACATTTCGCCCACGGGATACATAAAAGTGACCATAAAAAACCTTTGCTTAAGCCAGATTTTTGCTTGTTCTGCTTCTTCCTTAACGTTAAAGCAAGTTACATTTGAAGAATAGAGATGGTTCAAAGATCGACTTCTTTCGGTCTGAAATCGGGTTTTTTAGCGTGAACGTCAGAATTGTTCATATTAGTTAAAACACTGTTGGATTTAGCCGAAACTGTAAATAGCAGATCACAACCACAATCAACAAACACTTTTCTTTTGCTTCGGTGAAAACAAAAATTCAATAATCAACAAACACAATTATATTATCATGAATATTGCAACTGGTTTGATGCCGACTCAAATTTGGCAAAAAAAATAAGAATAAATAAAACCATGCAGTGAGAGCAGAGTGGAGAGAAGGCCATGTGTGTCAGGTCAGCCCCAGGGCAGCTGCGGCTTCCCTTATACAAGACCGACACACACTGGAAGAAGAGCTCCATTTGAAAGAGTTAGAGAACCAGATGAGGACAACAACAAAACTTGATATTATCCCTCACTAATTAACATTCCACTAATTAGGGCTGAATTTTGGGGGTGGAAACATGATGCTTTGGGGCTGTTAATATGATGGTTTGGGGCGTTTTTGGCTAACGAAAGACGAAAACCCAGTTTGGGGCTGGGTTTTGGGGGTGGAAACATTATGGTTTGGGGCTGGATTTTGGAGGTGGAAACATGTTTGGGGCTGGGTTTTGGAGGTGGAAACATGTTTGGGGCTGGGTTTTGGAGGTGGAAACATGTTTGGGGCTGGGTTTTGGAGGTGGAAACATGTTTGGGGCTGGGTTTTGGGGGTGGAAACATGATGGTTAGGGGCTGGATTTTGGAGGTGGAGACATGATTGTGGCTCTGTTTTGGAGGTGGACACATGATGGTTAGGAGCTGGGTTTTGCGGGTGGAAACATGATGGTTTGGGGCTGGGTTAAGGGGGTGGAAACATGATGGTTCGGGGCCGAGTTTTGGGGGTGGAGCTCGGTTTCCTAAATCATTTTGCTTCCAACATAATGATTTGGGGCTGGGTTTTGGGGGTGGAAACATTATGGTTTGGGGCTGTGTTTCCTCTTTAAAATCAATAACCTCAAGATTAACGACTACCCTTTTTGCTAACATTGAATTGAATCAAACTAAACTTTGAGAAATGCATTTAAAGTTGAAGCTACGCCAGAATTAGCAGAGAGAAGACAAAAGCTCAAAATAAAAAGTACAATATTATTTATGATGGATCGTCTTTGAGAATAAAAACAACAGTTGTGTAGCGAGTCTGTGTTGTGCGTCCGTAGCCGGCACTTCCTCATTGTAGCTGCGATACACGGAGCGGCGTCGCGGAGCTGAAGTCCAGGAAAAAGGGTCCTTCTTGTTTGGGGAGGAAGGTGGTGGGGGTGATGTTGTAGATGCCTGCGGGAACGTGCTCCAGCTCCATGTAGCAGAAGCCACACCTGCAACACACACATTCAGGTCAATGGGAGAAACGGGAGGTGCTGGTCTCTCTCTGTCTCTAGTCTCTCTCTCTGTCTCTGGTCTCTCTCTCTCTGTCTCTGGTCTCTCTCTCTCTGTCTCTGGTCTCTCTCTCTCTGTCTCTGGTCTCTCTCTCTCTGTCTCTGGTCTCTCTCTCTCTGTCTCTGGTCTCTCTCTCTCTGTCTCTGGTCTCTCTCTCTCTGTCTCTGGTCTCTCTCTCCCTGTCTCTGGTCTCTCTCTCTCTGTCTCTGGTCTCTCTCTCTCTGTCTCTGGTCTCTCTCTCTCTGTCTCTGGTCTCTCTCTCTCTGTCTCTGGTCTCTCTCTCTCTGTCTCTGGTCTCTCTCTCTCTGTCTCTGGTCTCTCTCTCTCTGTCTCTGGTCTCTCTCTCTCTGTCTCTGGTCTCTCTCTCTCTGTCTCTGGTCTCTCTCTCTCTGTCTCTGGTCTCTCTCTCTCTGTCTCTGGTCTCTCTCTCTCTCTCTGTCTCTCTGGTCTCTCTGTCTCTGGTCTCTCTCTCTCTCTGGTCTCTCTCTCTGTCTCTGGTCTCTCTCTCTGTCTCTGGTCTGTCTCTGGTCTCTCTCTCTCTCTGTCTCTGGTCTCTCTCTCTCTCTGTCTCTCTCTCTGTCTCTGGTCTCTCTCTCTGTCTCTGGTCTCTCTCTCTGTCTCTGGTCTCTCTGTCTCTGGTCTCTCTGTCTCTGGTCTCTCTCTGTCTCTGGTCTCTCTCTGTCTCTGTCTCTCTGTCTCTGGTCTCTCTGTCTCTGGTCTCTCTGTCTCTGGTCTCTCTGTCTCTGGTCTCTCTCTCTCTCTCTGTCTCTGGTCTCTCTCTCTCTCTGGTCTCTCTGTCTCTGGTCTCTCTGTCTCTGGTCTCTCTGTCTCTGTCTCTCTGTCTCTGGTCTCTCTGTCTCTGGTCTCTCTGTCTCTGGTCTCTCTGTCTCTGGTCTCTCTCTCTCTGGTCTCTGGTCTCTGGTCTCTCTGTCTCTGGTCTCTCTGTCTCTGTCTCTCTGTCTCTGGTCTCTCTGTCTCTGGTCTCTCTGTCTCTGGTCTCTCTGTCTCTGGTCTCTCTGTCTCTGGTCTCTCTTCTCTGGTCTCTCTGTCTCTGGTCTCTCTGTCTCTGGTCTCTCTCTCTGGTCTCTGGTCTCTCTGTCTCTGGTCTCTCTGTCTCTGGTCTCTCTGTCTCTGGTCTCTCTGTCTCTGGTCTCTGGCCATTTCTTAATATAATTCGTTTAACTTGCCGCAACTTTCCGTGAATCTAAATCTCAAAAACAAAATTATATAAACATTACATCAAAGAAACGGCGATGCTACTTTTCACAACACATTTGACAAATATTATTGAATTAAATACGATTCAATTAAAGATGTAGAATTATGTCAGTCCAGTCTAACCAGATCTCAGTTCGCGGAAAGTCTCTGAGGATTTGAGGGATTTGTCGCTGGCTCTAAAGCAGCAGTG
>OZ035829.1:37212974-37232974 GCA_964034765.1 Knipowitschia caucasica | reverse complement strand
CAGCTACATTTTTAAATAAAGTAAATGTTGTCCACATATAGGCCGCGGCTGAATATAAGGTTTTCATGTTGTAATGAAGCAGAGAGACATCCGTTTTAACTCGTCACTACATGATTTCAGGACGAGGTGGTTAGCAGCTAAACCGTTAGCTTAGCCCTCTTTGGTAAATAAAAATACACATGTTAACCCCAGGTTTCAAAGAACTAGTTCGGAAATTACTGAATGTAGTACAAGTGCGAAGGCAAAGTTACGAGACATCTTTGAAAGCATCCTCGGGTCTAGATCGCGCTCCGCATTTTTACTAACATCTGTGGGATTAACAACTGTGGGATTAACAACTGTGGGGCTAACGACTGTGGGGCTAACGACTGTGGGGCTAACGACTGTGGGGCTAACGACTGTGGGGCTAACGACTGTGGGGCTAACGACTGTGGGGCTAACGACTGTGGGACTAACGACTGTGGGACTAACGACTGTGGGGCTAACGACTGTGGGACTAACGACTGTGGGACTAACGACTGTGGGACTAACAACTGTGGGACTAACAACTGTGGGACTAACAACTGTGGGATTAACAACTGTGTTTCGGCTTCTGATGTTGTGTGGACTAACAACATCAGAAGCCGACTCTGTACTTTAGCCTCCGTACTTCAGCCTCTGTAGTCTCTTTACCCGTAGCGTGTAGTTGATGGTGTTCTGCTTCTCGTACTGCGACACCACCAGGGTGAAGGTGTGGCTGCCGGGTCCCGTCAGTTTGATCTTGGTCAGATAGTGCGGGCTGTTGATGCGGATGCCGTCGATGTACGGAGGAGGGTCGGCTGCACAGAGACATTTACAGCATTTACAGTTTTTACAGCTAGCTTAAAAACATAGCAGCTATATTATTGTATATTTATAATATTGTATATTTTGTGTGTTCTCTTACTACTGTTGCTACAACTACTGTACTCTGTCACAGTCAAAGAGCTGGATTTAAGTCTGGATTCATAAAGAACCTCAAGAACATACAGAGCAGAGCATCTCTCTCTCTGGTCTCTCTCTCTGGTCTCCCTCTCTCTCTGGTCTCTCTCTCTCTCTGGCCTCTCTCTCTCGCTGGTCTCTCTCTGGCCTCTCTCTATCTGGCCTCTCTCTCTGGCCTCTCTCTCTGGCCTCTCTCTCTGGCCTCTCTCTCTCTCTGGTCTCTCTCTCTCTCTGGTCTCTCTCTCTGGCCTCTCTCTCTCTGGCCTCTCTCTCTCTGGCCTCTCTCTCTCTGGCCTCTCTCTCTGGCCTCTCTCTCTGGCCCCTCTCTCTGGCCCCTCTCTCTGGCCTCTCTGGTCTCTCTCTGGCCTCTCTCTCTCTCTGGTCTCTCTCTCTCTGGTCTCTCTCTCTCTGGTCTCTCTCTCTCTGGTCTCTCTCTCTCTGGTCTCTCTCTCTCTGGTCTCTCTCTCTCTGGCCTCTCTCTCTCTGGCCTCTCTCTCTCTGGCCTCTCTCTCTCTGGCCTCTCTCTCTGGTCTCTCTCTCTCTCTCTGGCCTCTCTCTCTGGCCCCTCTCTCTCTGGCCTCTCTCTCTCTGGTCTCTCTCTCTGGCCTCTCTCTCTGGCCTCTCTCTCTGGCCTCTCTCTCTGCCTCTCTCTCTGGCCTCTCTCTCGCCTCTCTCTCTCTGGCCTCTCTCTCTCTGGCCTCTCTCTGGCCTCTCTCTCTGGCCTCTCTCTCTGGCCTCTCTCTCTGGCCTCTCTCTCTCTGGCCTCTCTCTCTCTGGCCTCTCTCTCTCTGGCCTCTCTCTCTCTGGCCTCTCTCTGGCCTCTCTCTGGCCTCTCTCTCTGGCCTCTCTCTCTGGCCTCTCTCTCTGGCCTCTCTCTCTGGCCTCTCTCTCTGGCCTCTCTCTCTGGCCCCTCTCTCTGGCCTCTCTCTCTCTCTGGCCTCTCTCTCTCTCTGGTCTCTCTCTCTCTCTGGTCTCTCTCTCTGGCCTCTCTCTCTCTGGCCTCTCTCTCTGGCCTCTCTCTCTGGCCTCTTTCTCTGGCCCCTCTCTCTGGCCTCTCTCTCTCTCTGGCCTCTCTCTCTGGTCTCTCTCTGGCCTCTCTCTCTCTGGTCTCTCTCTCTCTGGTCTCTCTCTCTCTGGCCTCTCTCTCTCTGGTCTCTCTCTCTCTGGTCTCTCTCTCTCTGGTCTCTCTCTCTGGCCCCTCTCTCTGGCCCCTCTCTCTCTGGCCTCTCTCTCTCTCTGGTCTCTCTCTGGCCTCTCTCTCTCTGGTCTCTCTCTCTCTGGTCTCTCTCTCTCTGGCCCCTCTCTCTCTGGTCTCTCTCTCTGGCCTCTCTCTCTCTGGCCTCTCTCTCTCTCTGGTCTCTCTCTGGCCTCTCTCTCTCTCTGGCCTCTCTCTCTCGCTGGTCTCTCTCTGGCCTCTCTCTATCTGGTCTCTCTCTCTCTGGTCTCTCTCTCTCTGGTCTCTCTCTCTCTGGTCTCTCTCTCTCTGGTCTCTCTCTCTCTGGTCTCTCTCTCTGGCCTCTCTCTCTGGCCCCTCTCTCTCTGGCCCCTCTCTCTCTGGCTCTCTCTCTCTCTCTGGCCTCTCTCTCTCTGGCCTCTCTCTCTCTGGTCTCTCTCTCTCTCTGGTCTCTCTCTCTCTGGCCTCTCTCTCTGGCCTCTCTCTCTGGCCTCTCTCTCTGGCCCCTCTCTCTCTGGCCTCTCTCTCTCTCTGGCCTCTCTCTCTGGCCTCTCTCTCTCTGGCCTCTCCCTCTCCCTCTCTCTCGCCTCTCTCCCTGGCCTCTCTCTCTCTGGTCTCTCCCTCTCTGGTCTCTCCCTCTCTCTGGCCTCTCTCTCTCTGGCCTCTCTCTCTCTGGTCTCTCCCTCTCTGGTCTCTCCCTCTCTCTGGCCTCTCTCTCTCTGGTCTCTCCCTCTCTCTGGCCTCTCTCTCTCTGGTCTCTCCCTCTCTCTCGCCTCTCTCTCCGGCCTCTCTCTCTCTAGTCTCTCCCTCTCTATTGCCTCTCTCCCTGGTCTCTCTCTGCCTCAGGTCTCTCTTTCCCTGGTCTCTCTCTGCCTCAGGTCTCTCTTTCCCTGGTCTCTCTCTGCCTCAGGTCTCTCTTTCCCTGGTCTCTCTCTGCCTCAGGTCTCTCTCTCTGGCCACATCTCACCTGGATAATACACCTTCTTCCCATCGTTTTTGTAAACAACAAGCGTGATGAACTCTCGGTTTTGTGCAAAATCGTCCTGTGAAGAAAAGAAAGAAATCACGAACATGTTAAACGTGCTAGATTATATATAAGGTTTAAAAAAAAAATGTTTTATTTCTTAAAAAAAACAGACACACACTAAAGAAGCAACATAAAATAATTATGACAAATGTTTCCACCACCGCATCAGAAGTTCAGACGTTTATAGAAGTTCCTGTTTTTGTGAAATATGCAAAAATTATTTTAACAGCTGCATCCATAGACTGTAAATAATAACAGACGTAGTCACGCCATTACTTTCGCCTTCGATGGGGCTTTTCAAAATGGCCCGAGGTCCACCCCCACTGGCCCGGGGTGGATTTGCAAGCATGTCGGCGCACATCACTTTGGACATTTTTGAGCCGGGACCCGCCCACACTGGTTGCAACACAAAGTCCTAAAACAATGCCACAAATACTTTATAATAATATAATAATTGGTTTAGACTCCTGGGGCGACAGTAGCTCAGTTGGTAGAGCATTGGCCTTCAGGCCTGAAGGTTGTGGGTTCAATGCCCACCTCTACACCTTCTCCACAGACTCCCACTGATGACTGCTGTCGTTGTGTCCTTGGGCAAGACACTTAACCCCACTTTGCCCAAAGCCCCCACTGAAAGATCAAGGCTATGCTCACACTCAGAGAGCAGCCGTCCTCCTGTGGACTCACCACCTGCAGAGGGTCAGTGAGGGGCTGGTGCTATGAGACTTGGGTGGCATCTCTGACTGCCCCCCCCCTGACCCAGAAATGGATTAAAGGGTAGAAAATGGATGGAATGGATGGATGGGTTTAGACTCCAGATAAATGTGTCCAGGGCCTTGGTCAAAAGCTGCCCTTTGACTGTTTTTCAGACGGACAGATGGAAGTACCTTGTCAGTGATGTGTCGCGTGAGGAGCACCCACACAGCAGCGCCCCCTGTTGGACTCTGCACCTCCAGTCTGTACTGAGGGTTGTTGGCCAGACTGTACACGTCCTTCACAGGGCCCTGTCTGCCATCCCAACTACTGCAAGCGAGAAACACACATATACACAGACGGACACACACAAACACACACACACACACAGATACAGACACACAGACGCAGACACAGAATTGTAATATGATTAATATCTCATTGAAAATGTTGAATCTTCCATAGAGCTACATGTAACTAGAGAATCTCCCCCAGACCAGAGAGAGACCAGAGAGAGACCAGAGAGAGACCAGAGAGAGACCAGAGAGAGACCAGAGACAGACCAGAGAGAGACACCAGAGAGAGACACCAGTGAGAGACCAGAGAGAGACCAGAGAGAGAGCAGAGAGAGAGCAGAGAGAGACCAGAGAGAGAGCAGAGAGAGAGCAGAGAGAGACCAGAGACAGACCAGAGACAGACCAGAGAGAGACCAGAGAGAGACACTAGTGAGAGACACCAGTGAGAGACACCAGAGAGAGACCAGAGAGAGACACCAGTGAGAGACCAGAGAGAGACCAGAGAGAGACCAGAGAGAGACACCAGTGAGAGACCAGAGAGAGACACCAGTGAGAGACACCAGTGAGAGACACCAGTGAGAGACCAGAGAGAGACCAGAGATAGAGCAGGGAGAGACACCAGTGAGAGACCAGAGAGAGACACCAGTGAGAGACCAGAGAGAGACCAGAGAGAGACCAGAGAGAGACCAGAGAGAGACCAGAGAGAGACCAGAGAGAGACCAGAGAGAGACCAGAGAGAGAGCAAAGAGAGAGCAAAGAGAGACCAAAAAGAAAGACCAGAGACAGACTAGAGAGAGACCAGAGACAGACCAGAGATAGAGCAGAGATAGAGCAGAGATAGAGCAGAGACCACAGATAGACCAGAGAGAGAGACCAAAGAGAAAGAATTTCAAAAGAAAAATGGTTCAAGATGAAAAAAGATACTAAAAGCTGAAAAAGCTGTAGATCCCCGACTCTGAGGACGATTCGTTATAGTTCACACTGAGATCTCCTCACAGCCTGTGTGGATTTAAACTGCAGTACCGCGGGTGGCCACTTGTCCAAAGGGGGCGGGTTTAAGCAGTAATACTCTACATATCATAACACATTTGTGGAGTTGACCTGTGTATGCAGAAGGACTCTTTAAAAAGGGCGGGGTTCCAGCTCAGATAGATGACATCATAGTACTGACACAGGTCCTCCCAAGTGATCCAGAACACACCTGCAGAACAAACATTAAAGAATTAAACTTTAAAAAAAACAACTTTAACCAGAGATAGACCAGTTAGGGAGACCAGAGAGGGAGACCAGAGAGGGAGACCAGAGAGGGAGACAAGAGAGAGACCAGAGAGGGAGACCAGAGAGGGAGACCAGAGAGGGAGACCAGAGAGGGAGACCAGAGAGGGAGACCAGAGAGGGAGACCAGAGAGGGAGACCAGAGAGAGACCAGAGAGAGAGACCAGAGAGGGAGACCAGAGAGAGACCAGAGAGGGAGACCAGAGAGGGAGACCAGAGAGAGACCAGAGAAAGAGACCAGAGAGGGAGACCAGAGAGGGAGACCAGAGAGGGAGACCAGAGAGGGAGACCAGAGAGGGAGACCAGAGAGGGAGACCAGAGAAGGAGACTAGAGAGGGAGACTAGAGAAGAAGACCAGAGAGAGAGACCAGAGAGAGACCAGAGAGAGACCAGAGAGGGAGACCAGAAAGGGAGACTAGAGAGGGAGACCAGAGAGAGACTGGAACGACAGTCTAGAGAGAGAGACTAGAGAGAGAGAGAGACCAAAAACTTGGGAGCCAGTCCGTGCAATTGTTATTCGTTAAACCGGTCCGTGGCACTAAGAAGGTTGGAGCTCGCAGTTGTAAAGGACGTGACATTGTACCGTTATCAAACTTCTGCGCCGTCTTGGGGTCGAAGTTCAGGTATTTGAGCAGCTCCGGGGTCCAGTTCTTCTCGTCCCTCTCGCTGTAACGACCTTTCCATCTCAAGTGGCTCCATGGGTTCTTCAGCTGCAGGAAGCGCATTCCCTGCACAAACAATAGCTGCATTTTAACAATATTACTTTAAGCCATTTTAAAAAGTAAGGCCTAGAGAGACTTGGACCTAGAGAGTCTGCAGAGGGGACTGTGGCCTTCACCTTGTATTCCCGTATGTCCAGGACAGCGTAGGCGTGAGTGGGAACCAGACCCCATTTCTCCCCCTCCTCCTCCGTCATCACTCCTGTCGCCGTGGTGACCAGGACGTCTCCTCTGTGAAATCTAACACAAGAGATATGTGAATGTAGCTTCATGGAGTTAGAGATGATGCTGAAGTTGGAGTGCCGAACACAGACAAATAATAGTAATAATAATAATAATAATAATAATAATAGTAATAATGCATCAGTTTTATATATCGCTTTTTTGGACTCTCAAAGACGCTTCACATGTCATTATTCTTTCACTCCAAACACGGTGGTGATAAACTACTACTGTAGCCACAGCTTCCCTGGGGCACACGGACAGAAGCGAGGCAACCATTATGTGCCATCGGCCCCTCCCACCACCACCAACCATTCACACACACACCTGACTCATTCTAAGCAATGGGGGGTGAAGTGTCGTAGACCCAGGACTGAGGCTGTAGACCCAGGACTGAGGCTGTAGATCCAGGACTGAGGCTGTAGATCCAGGACTGAGGCTGTAGACCCAGGACTGAGGCTGTAGATCCAGGACTGAGGCTGTAGATCCAGGACTGAGGCTGTAGATCCAGGACTGAGGCTGTAGATCCAGGACTGAGGCTGTAGATCCAGGACTGAGGCTGTAGACCCAGGACTGAGGCTGTAGATCCAGGACTGAGGCTGTAGACCCAGGACTGAGGCTGTAGACCCAGGACTGAGGCTGTAGACCCAAGACTGAGGCTGTAGATCCAGGACTGAGGCTGTAGACCCAGGACTGAGGCTGTAAATCCAGGACTGAGGCTGTAGATCCAGGACTGAGGCTGTAGAGACTGGTTCTAGCTCTTAAAACTGTAAACTGCATATATTTTTGGCCCGGTTAAATTTTTAGATTAGTTTTTACAATTTTTGTTTAAAACAAAACAAGTTAGACTAAGAGATTAAGATTAAGAGATTGTTTAGGCACTCTTACTTTAATTGTAATGTAATATAATGTCTTTGTTTGTGCCTGACCTATGAGAGAACCATTATGATTAAAAAAAAAAACATTAATAGATCTTTAGCTGTGTTTTTGTGCATGTATGAGAAATCTTCACTCTCAGTACAACTACACACAGTTCTGCTCAACACAACAGCACCCTCTAGTGGATGACCAAAGCGTGTTTCATTAATGATGGAGCCTCACCTCTGGTGCAACATCCGGAAGGTTCCGTCTTTACTGAACGAGTGGTTGTCTGAGTGCATAGCGATGCGCTCGGGGATCCAGCCTGTGAGCGCGTGGAGGTCGATGTTCTGAAAAACACAGAAAATACATCTGTTGTAAAAATGTGATCTGGGAATTCTGGGAGCCCGGATGTTACTGAATAATTCTAAATGGTATTGAGGCATTTAGATCGATCGATAGATCGATAGATAGATAGACCTTTATCGTCCCCTGAGGCTATTTCATTTCAGCACTGTCACATACAGGTTACAATAGACACAGGATACACAGAAGGAGAGAGAAACACATACAACAACAGGACTGTTAAGAGCTGCTGTAGCTGAAGGGACAAAACTTTTACTAAATCTTACCCGCTTCCATCTTAATGTTCTGTATCTGCAGAACATTAAGATGGAAGCGGGAAAGCATTACAGCATTTACAGCTAAGAAACATAGCAGCCACTTACTTATTTTGTATATTATGTGTGCTCCCTGTGTGCTCTCACTAATGTCCTGTGTGTGCGCTGCGACATTGAAATTTACCCACTGTGGGACGAATAAAGGCTCTCTTATCTTCATCTTACAGTGGACCAGATGTTGTGTGAAAGGAGCATTAGAGACGGGGGCTAAACTCAGGCCCTAGGGTCAAATCCGGCCAGCGAGACCATTTGTAGTAGCCCCTGAAATGATTCTCAATTATCATCATGAGAGAGACCAGAGAATTATATGGTTATATGGTAACCAATTAATTAAATCTGTTCTAAAAATGTTAACTGTGTATATGTATTTTTATAATTAACTAAAAATCTTCAATTATACATAATTTTTTATATTTGGCCCAGTTGGGGTTGAATCCAAACCTACCAGAAATGAACATCCAAACTGATGTTGAATAAAAAAGAATTTGTAGAGACCTCCCATTTCTTTAGAGGCATATGAGCACCTGGGCTGGCAACCACTTTGTATTTTGAATTCATGAATAAATAAGATTTTGGACCTCTGAGCTGAGTGTGCAATGGTTCCCTGTTTCCTGAAATAAAATGAATTTGTCAAAACACAAAAATATATAAATGATAATTCCAGCGGACTAAGCTAACTTTGGTCGGGGTCCTACGCACTGTTCCTCTCTCTCTGTGGTGTTGATTGTTATTGACTTCTTACCGAGTTGGATCCTGGGAAGTCGTATCCGCCCATGACCTTCATGTAGGCCTTCTCTATCAGCGACACCCACAGCTCGTTCCTGTTACTGGAGTAAGAACACAGCAGCTCTCCGTTCCGGTCCACAGGCAGGAAGTCGTCAATGATCACCTACAACACCACAGGATTTGTATAGCACAGTTCATACATAAGGCTGAAAGGGCTGAACAAAACAAGATGGAAACATTGAAAAGAGTGGAAGTATGTCCAGACAGACCAGAGAGAGAGACTAGAAAGAGAGAGACCAGAGAGAGACCAGAGAGAGACCAAAGAGAGACTAGAAAGAGAGAGACCAGAGAGAGAAAAGAGAGAGACAAGAGAGAGACCAGAGAGAGAGTAGAGAGAGACCAGAGAGAGACACGAAAGAGACCAGAGGGAGAGAGAGAGACTAGAGAGAGAGACCAGAGAGAGAGACTGAAGAGAGACCAGAGAGAGAGACTGAAGAGAGACCAGAGAGAGAGACCAGAGAGAGACCAGAGAGAGAGACTGAAGAGAGACCAGAGAGAGAGACCAGAGAGAGACCAGAGAGACAAGCTAGAGAGAGAGACCAGACAGAGAGACTAGAAAGAGAGAGACCAAAGAGAGAGAGACCAGATAGAGACCAAAGAGAGAGACCAGAAAGAGAGAGAATAGAGAGAGACAAGAAAGAGACCAGAGAGAGAGTAGAGAGAGAGAGCGAGTAGAGAGAGAGCAGAGAGAGACCAGAGAGAGACCACAGGGAGAGAGAGAGACACGAAAGAGACCAGAGGGAGAGAGAGAGACTAGAGAGAGAGACCAGAGAGAGAGACTGAAGAGAGACCAGAGAGAGACCAGAGAGAGAGACTTGAAAGAGAGACCAGAGAGAGACAAGCTAGAGAGAGAGACCAGACAGAGAGACTAGAAAGAGAGAGACCAAAGAGAGAGAGACCAGATAGAGACCAAAGAGAGAGACCAGAAAGAGAGACAAGAAAGATACCAGAGAGAGAGACCAGAGAGAGAATAGAGATAATAGAGAGAGACAAGAGAGAGAGTAGAGAGAGAGAGCAGAGTAGAGAGAGCAGAGGGACACCACAGGGAGAGAGAGAGAGACCAGAGGGAGAGAGAGAGACTAGAGAGAGAGACCAGAGAGAGACTGAAGAGAGACTAGAGAGAGACTAGAGAGAGACCAGAGAGAGAGACTGAAGAGAGACTAGAGAAAGACCAGAAAAAGACCAGACAGAGACCAGAGATAGACCAGAGAGAGAGACCAGAGAGACAAGAGAGAGACCAGAGAGAGAGACCAGAGAGAGAGACCAGACTTTGTACCTTTCGCGAGACTCCGTTGATGTGCAGTTTGACCATGTACTTCCCACAGGGGTTATACTCCGGCTCCCCTTTCCTGTTCTGAGGGTAAATGATGCTAAAACACGACAAAGAAGAAAAACATTAAAAATACAAACACATAAACTGACGCTCTGCAGAATAATTAGACACAACATGGTACGACACCTGGTGATGAGTTTCTTATTGTAGCGTCGTTCATAAGCAGCACTGATGGCGAGGGAGGCCACGAAAGAACAGTCAGAGACCACCGTCTGCAAGGAACAGGCACGACACTAGCATTAAAGCACGGCCGCACACACACACATATTTGGCGCAAAGCATCATGGGAGCTTGTCCACTGCACAGAACCAGGAGGACCAGACGATGCCCAAATATAGGCCAGATCCGCTAATCTTTCCGTCCTCCTGTAAGTCCCATGCACTACTGTGCACAAGCCATTCATTTGAATACGACGCCATCTTGGATTCACCGGGGCTTGGTTTGGACTAATAACTATAACAAAGAAACAACTTTGCGACAGTAGCTCAGTTGGTAGAGCATTGGCTTTTGAGCCTAGAGGTCGTGGGTTCGAGCCCACCGTAAGACCTACTTCACGACTCCCACTGAGGACTGCTGTCGTTGTGTCCTTGGGCAAGACACCTAACCCCACTTTGCCTGAAGCCCCCACTGAAAGATCTCAGCTCCTGTGGACTCACCACCTGCAGGAGGATCAGTGAGGGGCTGGTGCTCTGTGTACTGGGTGGCATCTCTGGCCGCCCCCCCGACCCAGAAATGGATTAAGGGGAAGAAAATGGATGGATGGATGGAAGAAACAACTTCAAGCTGTATTTTGCTTCAGGAGAGGCAGTATTAAATCAAGGGTGTTCTTTACAGAGATCATTCACAACAAATGCAGCTTGTTCCATGGAAGGTTCTAGATATTCTTCCGGCCAATTTTCAGTTGAGAAACATTTTGGTTTATGTACCTTCCAATGAATAAGAATGGTCCGCTTTAGTGATAAAAAAGGTAAGGGTCATGAGGCAAGACCCTCCAAGTGACGCTACAGTCGGATATTATTGTTGAGCAATTTGCAGTTTCTTACATAATTATTCCAAAACATTTTTATCTCTGGGCAGCGCCACATTTGGTGCATGAGAAAGTTGGGGAAAATAATAAGAACAGCCTGAATCCTGCCAGAACAGATTTACTATTCTGGGTTGTTGGCTCCTGTTTTCATTGTAATGTTACACAACGTTGTAACTTTAAACGTTTATAAGTTGTGTTATATGTTGTGTTGTATGTTGTGGCTCCGGACCCCGTGCTGATGGTAGAGAATGTTCTGGAAGGTTGAGAGTGACCTGTTTGATGCTGAGGCTGGACACAGACAGGATCATGGTCGGGTTGTTGGAAAACTCGTCCGGTCGAACCCAGCGAGAGAAGATGGCCTTCTGTTTGGGAGACAGGGCCAGCTTTCCCACTTTGTCCCTGTGGAGGAAGACCAGGTGGGGTCAGGTCAGGGAGAGAGAGAGAGACCAGAAAGAGAGAGGCCAGACAGAGAGACCAGAGAGAGAGACCAGGGAGAGAGACCAGAGAGAGACTATAGAGAGAGGCCAGAGAGAGAGACCAGAGAGAGAGACCAGGGAGAGAGATACCAGAAAGAGAGATCAGAGAGAGAGAGACCAGAGAGAGAGACCAGGGAGAGAGACCAGAGAGAGACTATAGAGAGAGGCCAGAGAGAGAGACCAGAGAGAGATACCAGAGAGAGATACCAGAGAGAGAGACCAGAGAGAGAGACCAGGGAGAGAGATACCAGAAAGAGAGATCAGAAAGAGATAGACCAGAGAGAGAGAGATGCCAGAAAGAGAGATCAGAAAGAGATAGACCAGAGAGAGAGAGAGGCCCAGAGAGAGAGACCAGAGAAAGAGACCAGAGAAAGAGACCAGAGAGAGAGACCAGAGAAAGAGAGAGACCAGAGCGAGAGACCAGAGAGAGAGACCAGAGAGATAGACCAGAGAGAGAGACCAGAGAGAGAGACCAGAGAGAGAGACCAGAGAAAGAGACCAGAGAAAGAGAGAGACCAGAGCGAGAGACCAGACAGAGAGACCAGAGAAAGAGAGAGACCAGAGAGATCATCACACTGTCTGTCTGAGATACTCACGAGAAGGGGACGGGGAAGGCGAAGCGCTCCTTCAGATCCACGCTCATGAAGGGCACGTAGGCGATGCCGTTGATGGTGGAGGTTGCCCTGAAACACATTTACTTTTAAATGCTCTGGAAACAGCAGGGAGTTCTAAGCCGCTCTGAAACAGTATTTATTTTTCTTGCTTTCTTCTAGCTGTTCATGTTACTGCAGTACAGTGTTCATGGTTTTACACTGATCCAGACCAGAGCAGAGAGGAAGCACGGTCCCATCCAAGCAGAGCGAGCAAAAAAACACATGAAGAATACTAATCTTTAAGCCCTAGCATACATCAAAAACAGTGATACATCAAAATAGGATTATAGGCCAAATAGGCTATTTTGGGGGAGTTCAAAGGGCACCAGAGGGTGAGGCTCAGGGAGGAACCCCAGAGTCTAGTCACTTGCCTCATAATTAGACTCTGGGGTGGGAGGGGGCATTCAATTCCAACGATCATGTGACCATGAAAATGTAAAGTTTTGTATCAATTGATTCCAAGGTTTACTTGTTAAATGATTTGCACATTTATAAAACATAAATATTAATAAGAAAATAGAGTCTGTTCTGACCTGAGGACCTCGATCTCCTCCGCTGTGTACTTCTGCTTCTGTGGCTCAGAGGACTGCACGGCTCGGACCGGCTGAGCTCGGTCCTGGAGGTTGAAGTCTGGACCTAAAGGGAAGAACTGCCGGACCGGACCCCCAGACCCGGACCCTGAGGACCCCCCCGAAGGCCCCCCAGAGACGGGACGAGACTGAGGGACGGCTTTAGACAAGGACTCTTTCAATCCCTCTGCCCTGAGAAGTAACAGAAAAATCAGAGAGATCAGAGTGAAAGAGTACAAAGATAAGAGAGAGACCATAAAGACCAGAAAGAGACGAAAGAGAGAGAGAGAGAGGGAGAGAGACTAGAGAGAATGAGAGAGTAGAACGATTAGAGAGAGACCAGCGAGAGACTAGAGAGACCATAGAGAGAGACCAGAGAAAGAGAGCAAGAGTAAAAAGATCAGAGAGAGAGAGACTAGAGAGATTAGAGAGACCAGCGAGAGACTAAATAGAGAGAAACCAGGGACAAAGACTGGAGAGAGAGAGAGAATGGAGTGACTAGAGAGACTAGAGAGAGACCAGAGAGAGAAAGAGACCAGAGAGAGGAGACCAGAGAGAGAAGGAGACCAGAGAGAGAGAGAGAGAGAGAGAGAGACCATATATAGAATAAGAGAGAGAGAGGGAGAGAGCAGATAGAGAAAGAGACCAGAGAGAGAGGGAGACCAGAGAGAGAGAGATACAGCAGTGTACCTGTCTAGAGCCTGCCGTGCCAGCTGCTTCAGTTTGTTTTGTAAAACTGGGTCTGACGTCTCGTTCGACTGTTGGAGAAAAAACAGAGAAAGACTGTAAATACTTCTTTTGATGGTGGTGAAAACAGAGGAGGACGTACGGTCTGGATGCAGAGCTCCACCGCCTGCGTGTACAGCTCGATGGCCTCGTCGTGGCTGCTCTTCTCGTCCTCCTCGAACGCCTGCGTCACCAGGAAGTGCGCCCGCTCCAGATCCACCTGGTGCCGGGACTTCAGGGGGTCGCTGGTCTGTGCCTGGACTGAGGACACACGGATCGGTCATAAAGACGTCTGCGTGTTAAGCACTGTAAGGAAGTCAAAGTTTGTTTGTGTGGCGCCTTTCACAGACCAGGATCACGATCGAAAACAGACAAATACATATAATAATATACATAATAAACTAGAGAGACCAGGGAGAGAGAAAGAGACAGAGAGAGAGAGAGAGAAATCAGAGAGATCAGAGAGAAAGACCATAGAGAATAGAGAGACCAGCAAGAGACTAAATAGAGCGAAACCAGGGACAAGGACTGGAGAGAGAAAAGAGAGAAAGGGAGACCAGAGAGAGAGAGAGACCAGAGAGAGAGACCAGAGAGAAAGACCAGAGAGAAAGACCAGAGAGAGAGGGAGACCAGAGAGAGAGACCAGAGAGAGAGAGAGAGAGAGAGACCTGAGAGAGAGAGACCAGAAAGAGAGGGAGACCAGAGAGAGAGACCAGAGAGAGAGAAAGACCAGAGAGAGAGACCAGAGAGAGAGAGGGAGACCAGAGAGGGAGACCAGAGAGAGAGAAAGACCAGAGAGAGAGACCAGAGAGAGAGAGGGAGACCAGAGAGGGAGACCAGAGAGAGAGAGAGAGAGATTAGAGCGAAAGACCAGAGAGAGAGACCAGAGAGAGAGAGACTAAACACTGCAAAAAATGATAACAAATGAGGTAATAATTGCTTGAAAGAGTGTTTTTTATCTAAATCTGAGTTCATTCTGACCGCGTTAGAATTAGATTCTCCAATGGGACAAAGTCATTTTGTGTTATTTCAAGAACTCTTGCTTATTTTCTCATTTGAAGGGAGACATTTATTGCATATTTGTAAAAACAATTAATTTTGCTTTGTCCCATTGGAAAATCCTACAGTAAAGTAGGGTAGAGTAAAGTAGGGTAGAGTAGAGTAAAGTAGAGTAGAGTAAAGTGAGTAGGGTAGAGTAAAGTAGGGTAAAGTAGGGTAGAGTAAAGTAGGGTAGAGTGAAGTAGAGTAAAGTAGAGTAGAGTAAAGGAGTAGGGTAGAGTAAAGTAGGGTAAAGTAGGGTAGAGTAAAGTAGGGTAGAGTGAAGTAGAGTAAAGTAGAGTAGGGTAAAGTAGGGTAGAGAAGGGTAGAGTAAAGTAGAGTAAAGTAGAGTAGAGTAAAGTAGAGTAGGGTGGGGGCAGACTCAGCCTGACAGACACTCTCATAGACCTCATGTACAGACTGTAAATCACAGACGAGGGGTGTCAAACTTATTTTGGTTGTGGGCCGATTAAAAAAGGAAAGCTGTTCAGGGGCCGAAAAAATAAGTGTGTTTCATTTATTACATTTTTTTGGAAAATGAAGGTTTCTAAATAAATTACTTGTTTCACATTAGTTTGATTGGACATTCTTTTCTGATTAGAATTAGTTCAGTTCCTGTGGAATGAACCAAAACTGGACCAAATATTGAAGGTAAAGGAAGATTTTAAAAGATTTTTAAAGTAAAGTAGGGTAAAGAAATGATAAAAATAAGCAAATGGTTTAGGGTAAACAAATTATCTCTAAATGTGAACAAAACTAAATTTATGTTATTTACCAAGTGCTATCAAAATAGAAATATTGAGTTGTGTTTAGATGGAATAAACATTGAAAGGGTAGAAGAAATTCGATTCTTGGGTGTGACCCTCGACGAGAATTTTAATTGGAAATCACATGTTGAAAATACACGAAAGAAATTATGTAAAAACCTCTCTATCCTTCACAAAGTGAAATATTTTTTAACTTATACAGCTCTGAGGATATTATATTTTACATTAATATTGCCATGTCTTTCTTATTGTTTGGAAGTTTGGGGAAATACGTATGTAACCACACTGAAGCCTTTGATAACGTTACAAAAGAAAGCAATAAGAGCCATTCATAAAGTCCATGGGAGAGAGCACACTAACCCATTATTCATAACATCCAAATTGCTAAAGGTACCTGACCTTATAAAAACCCAAACACTTACAATAATGTATAAGGCAAGACACCATTTGTTGCCTCAAACTGTACAAACACTATTTTCGTTTAAATCAGACTCTCGTCTCCGACACAAACTTAACTTTATTCTTCCTTTTGCCAGTACCACCCAGAAGCGGATGGCTATCTCAGTGGCTGGAGTCAAGCTGTGGAACTCCATGAAAGACACTTTAAAAAACTCCACAAATATTTTTCAGTTTAAACAAATATTCAAGGAAACAATAATTAAATCATATGAACTGGAAATTAAATGAAAGAGGATTATTTGTTTTGATGAGCAAACCCTGCTTGTGGCATGTTTTGTATTCGTTATTTCTTTGTGACTGATGTGTTGTTACATCAGACCATCTTGAAAAATGTTGTTTGTTTTTTTTGGAGAAAGGGGCACATAATATAAGTTTGTCTTCTTTGTGCTCCTTTTCAATTGTCTGACTACTATTATTATTTTATGTAAACATGTAAAAATGAAAAAATATTCAGAACAATTGAAATAAATAAAAAATGAAATGAAATGAAATGAAATTTTCTACTTCCGGGTTGATCATCAAAACTATTGGTCCTCCCAACTGTCAATCATTCTGGTGATACATGCTCGTCCAATAAGACCAGAGAGTTTGTTCAAAAGGTGGAGAGGGCGGTTCTCTCTGAAGAAAATTGGGAAATCCTCCTTCATATCTTTAAGAAGAGATGTAACTGAAGACTCGTAGAAAACATAACATAACAATACTAACTTATAATGTAAATTACATGTTGGCTTCACGTTTCTCATGGAAGTAAATGTTATGTTTGTTTTCTTAGTAATGAATAACATGCCATTGTCGACTATTACCATTAATGCTGCTATTTAATATAATCATTTAAAATCATCTCAAGGGCCACTGGAAATGGTCTCGCGGGCTTTGACTTTGACACCTTTATCATAGACCGACAGTGTGGAGCATGTTTAGTTCCTTTGAAAGATAAAACAAACATTGCACAGTATTAGACTTTGCCTCCGCCTGCGTTTCTGCCGCTCCAACATTAAAACCACACTGCGGCCTTCAGCACGGTCCACACCCGGAGGAGCCGAGTCATGGAAACAAGAGCTCACACAGAACAAGGAAACAATCTAGAATATTCCATGTGCTCATCATAAGGCTCTTCTTCAATGAAACTGACCAGATTTCAAGAACAGGCCCAGATTACCTGCTCCGTGAAGGGCTTGCACTCGATCCAAGTATTCGCTCACTTTGTTTTGGATCCCGTCCAGTTTGGAGCCGGCCATCGCAGCATAGAGCAGGGCTTGGGCCGCCTCCTGAACGTACAGCGTCAGAAAAGAGTTTAGTTGTTTAGCACAGTTTATACACAAGGAAACTCAAACTGCTGAACAAAACAAGATTGAGACGTTGAAAACAGACGGTTAGGTTAGGGTTAAATCGTAGTATTATTAAAAAGAGCATACTTCAGTTGTATGCACAGCTAAAGAGAACCGTTTTTAACCTGGATTTGTCAAGAGGTGAAGCCTGTCTCACATTTTCCGGAAGAAATTTGAAACACCCCATGTTTAGTCCCGACTCTGGGCCCCAACAGGTCCTTGAGCTTCCCAGAGTCCGATTTGGTTCATATGGCTCTAACTACGACAAGAGACTCCAAGCGGCCATAGATGTTAGCGTTAAATACATGCTATTGCTAACTGGGGATAAAGTGAATTCGTGTATATGGGGAGCTTTTAAGTTCGACTCATTTTTGAGATTTTTCAGGAGTGACAAAAACCTTGAATGTATGAAAGTATGTTCATGCACGTATGTATGGTTGCATCATGATTAATAAGAAAATGCTGTAATATACATGAACTCAAACCTGTCTCACATTATCCACAGAGTCAGAGTTGGTTCATATGGCACTAACATGTCACAGATGTACTTTGGTGCGAAGCCATGGAGAGACTTTAAAGTCCAAACAAACAAGAGAAATTGTTTTATAGCGGGACAAAGCCACATTAGAGTCATAAAGAAATGATCAATATATTTCCAGTAAAAGAATGGACAAACATATACACTCTGTCCTGTGGTAATATTGATATATGAAGCAAAAAGTCATAAAGCAGCCTCATTTCACACCAGTATGTTTTAACTAAAGGTATATGGAGAATTTTCCCACATTTTAGGAAAACACCGCCCTCTCCACTCTTTGAACAAAACTCTCTGGTCTTATTTAACGAGCACATATCATCAGAATAGTAGAACATCTTTTATATACCTTTACAGTAGAGACGGGCGGTGTCCTTCATGTAAACACAGATGCAGCTGTCTGTATTATTCTATTAGAGTCTTGTGTTTTGGTGTCTGTCTGTGTCTTGTTCTAATGTGGATCTAGAGTCTGGATGAAGAAATGATGATGATTGACACGGTATGAAGCCAACACGATCCATTAAACCCACATGACATGCTTTGATGAATAAATAAGTGAAAGTAAATCACTTTGATCCTCCATCACAGAGACAGTGGCAGCCAAACACACATGAGCACAGACATCACACTGTACGCACCTTGTAGTAAAACACAGCTTCGTTATATTTCCCATTCTGATCGTAGGTCACCGCTGTTTTGGCGAATCTGAGCGCGTCTTGCTCCAGGGCAGAGCTGTCCATCCTCCCCTGGACAGAGCTAGCTCCACAGGCTAACAGCTAGTTAGCTTCAAACCTCCAAATGTTGTTTTCTCAGTGTGACGCGGGCTTTAAAGGGTGTATATACATCAAAAATACAGACGTGTCAGTGTTTAATGCCCCCACAGTCACAGAAGTCCCCGCACAGCATGACTTCTCACTTTGACAGCGAGTAACCGCGAGTAACCAAAACCAAAACAACACGGAACTTCCGGGGTGAAGCCTCACGCATGCGCACTAGGACTGACTAATCTATACTTAGAAAACAGTACATTAACATGAGTTTATCTACATGCATATTAATAACAGCACACTACAGACATCATATATTTATCCGTTTATGTGTGTGTGTTTTTTTATACGTTGAATTATTTAACAATAAGAAATACACATTTCAGCCACACGGTGGCGATGATTGATCACAGAGAGAGTGAAGTGAACCGAGTGGACTCAGGACTGGACTGTAAATGTAGCTGTGTGCTATTAGATGTCTTTCTGAACCTGAAACAAAGAATGAACAAACTAAGAGAATGAAAAGAACGAAATTAGGAGCTATATGCGTGTAAACATATAGGTATTCTACCAAAATTAACCAATAAAGAATATAATTGCAAAGGCACACACACACACACAAATAGAAAGATCCCTTTATAATACATTATCTCTTTTTGCAGGGATTGAACAATGACACTAAAATGTTGTTGAATAAATGATAAATGAAGTTAAGTCGTTCTATAGTGATCTGACCCAATAATCCAGTGACAAATGTATCTAATCATCCATTCATTAATGCATGTGACTTGCATAATGTAGATAATAATAGAGAGATTTTTCTGAAAAAAAGAAAAACCGCGTCACTTAATTCTCATTTAAATGTTCTTCTTTCTTTTATCATTTAAATATTAGATCAGTTGTGCTTAAGTTTCATTCATCTTGACAAAAGGGTCTGGTTATAACATATAATCAACCACATCAAAACCTTGTATCAATGCTGCATGTTTAAAACCCTACAATCGTAAACATGCTTTGGCAAATCTCTGATCTGTGATTTCCTCTGTCCTTCTGTCCTTGCAGCATCCTCCTCCTCCTCCTCCTCCTCCTCCTCCTCCTCCTCCTCCTCCTGAGCTCCTCCCCGATGCCCTGCCCCTTTGTCCCATCTACAAAAGCACTTCCCTCTCAGCTCACTGCACAACACTCCGCACAGACACACACACTCTCTCCCTCTCTCTCTCTCTTCAGCCGCTCGACAACTTCTCCTGAACCACCATGGATTTCCAGCGTCCATACAAACCTATCCCACCGTCGTCCGAACTTTACGGCGGCGAGAAAGAGCAGATGCTGAACCTCAACAGGCGCTTGGAGACCTACCTGAACCGCGTCAAACTTCTGGACGACGAGAACGCCAAGCTGGCCAAAGAGATCCAAACTCTGAGGCGGAAACACCACGGAGACCAAGAGCGCAGACAGTTCCTGGATGAACAGCTTCTCGGTGCGAGGGAAGAGGTCGAACTGGTTTGGAGAGAGAAGGTCTTCGCCGAGGTAGATGTAGCCAGGCTGAGCGAGGAGCTGCAGACGCTGGATCTTCAACTGCAGAGAGAGACCCGAGCTCAAGTCGAGGCCAGCGCCAAGGCCGAGCAAAGCAGGCGA
>OZ035829.1:37165474-37207974 GCA_964034765.1 Knipowitschia caucasica | reverse complement strand
ACCTGACAGAGAACCTGACAGAGAACCTGACAAAGAACCTACAGCTTTCAGAAAGATCGGATTTTTTGGGGTTTTTAGTGTCCCTTGTCATCCTGAACTTTTTTTCATCTTAAATCCTTCGGTTTTCTTTAAATCCACACTTTACTGCCACAAACTCTGCTCCTTTCCTTCCCGCTCTGACTCCGCTCTGCTGCTGCTCTGATCAGCTCTGATTGGTCAGAGCGCGGCCGAGCCTCATGTGCACGTGCATGAGATCCACACATGCGTATTTGGCGCGAAGCATCATGGGAGCTCGTCCACTGCACAGAACCGGGAGGACCAGACGATGCCCAAATACAGGCGAGTTCCGCTAATCTTTCGGTCCCTGTGAAGTCCCATGCACTACTGAGCACAAGCCATTCATTTGAATAGGGCGCCATCTTGGATCACTGGGGCTTGGAACTGGCCCCATGTAAATCTTCAATGATTCTGAGTCAAACTGCTTATTTTCGGTGGCGTGTGCAGTTGTATCAAGTGGAGAACTAATGGAGTCTCTATTTTGCTAAAATATATTTCTCGACAGGTTTTGATTTTTAGGAAAATACCTAAAAAGGAACAGAAAAAATGCATTTGCCTGTGTAGCATCTTTATTTAATCTAACGCTAATGGAACAGCAGCATCACAGAGAGGGACAGGAAGAAGCTGGACAAGGTCATCAGGAAGTCCAGCTCAGTCCTGGGCTGTTCCCTGGACACAGTGCAGCTGGTGGGGGACAGGAGGGTCCTGAGCAAACTAACATCTATGCTGGACCATGACTGTCGCCCCCTGCAGGACACTCTCTCTGCTCTGGAGAGCAGCTTCAGTGACAGACTTATTCACCCTCGATGTGTGAAGGAGAGGTTCCGTAGGTCTTTCCTTCCGGCTGCTGTCAGACTGTACAACGAGAATGTGTAACAGGAACTGCTGAGTCTGTACAAGTGTCACTGATAATTCACTAGTAACTTTGTCACTATAATCACTTTACCTGTTATGAGTACTACTACAGTACTACATATCTGATATTTACTGTTATCAGTACTACTGCATTATTACATATCTGATAATTCTGCCTTTCACCGTCACTTTACCTGTTGATATTATTTCTGATGTTTATTCTGCTCATATTCTCATATTCTCCGCTGCTAATGTATAATAGACATCTGTAAATACTCCGAACCAAGTGCAATTATAGCCCAGAGTTTATCTTATTTTATTTTATCTTAATTTTCTTGTCTATTATCTTAAATAATAGACTTTGATGTGTGCAATCTGAGTGCTCTTATTTCCTTTCTCTGCTGTAATGTGCAACGATGACACTGAAATTTCTCCACTGTGAGACTAATAAAGGTTTATCTTATCTTATCTTATCTTATCTTAATAACAAATCACTGGAATGACAATAAAGATATTTCACATTCGTAGATGCAGGAAGGACCCAAAATGCAAGAATGCAAAAAAATGATGATTTAATGATGAATAAACAGAAGACCAGAATAAAAACGAAGCAAAAATCCAAATGAAACTCAGCAACAAAGACATTAAAGGTGCAGTAAGCGGTGTTGTTAGCATAGCCATAGCACCAACCGGAAACCACTCCCCCTTCCCCTCCCTCTCCACCCAAACCGGAAGCGTGGGCAGCAAACATGAAATTGGCATTTTCTGTTCAGCCATTTTAGGTTTTAGAAAATCCGATAACTCCGGTGCATTCACGAGAAACAGGAAGAGGGTGAAGGCCAAAAAGTGTTTTACTAATTTTCGGAGACTATAGACATCTGGTCAATTCCATTACTATTTGAAAACACTTGATAACTTGATACTTTTAAGGTTTAGGGACGTTTTTCCACAATAAAAATAAATAAAAATAATGCGTCTGGAAAAAAAACACTGACTGCATCTTTAACAATGGACCAGCAACAAGGGAAGAAGAGCACATGGTACACATAGTTCCAAACACATTGGGATTAGGCAAACACAGGTGAAACACATCCGGGCGGGGCAGACTATTGACCAGGGGAAAATGACAGGAAGCAACATAATAAGTCTCACTGTTGATGGCCACAAACAATGTGTAATATTTCTTCATAAATTACTGCATTTTCGCCAGTTTTCTTTGCACAAATGAAAGATTTAAAATATGACTGCGGCGCTAATGTGTTTGAGATAGTGGGTCCAGGGTTAAATATCTGCAGAGAATCCACTATAGATACAGTAGATAGATACTTTATTGATCCCAAAGGTTTGTGCATTGGTCCCTCGCTCGCAATCATACAAGCATAAAAACATAGCATACAGTTAAAAGATAAACAACATAATTTAAAATGACAATAAAATACATTAAGATCATTAAAAGAGAGAAGTTAAGGCACTGCACGACAATTCTCAGGACCTCTTCCTCCTCCCTCCCTCCTCCCCCCTGCTCCTCCCTGAAGTGGCTTTGTTATAGAGCCTGATGGCGTTGGGGACAAACTAGTTTTTGAACCGGTCCTTGGAGTCTGGAGGACAAGGATGTTTCTCTGGAGGACATAAAGAAAGAGTTACGGGGATGGCTCTGATTGGACAAGATTGCCGAGATCTTGGAGAGTCACGAACATTCAAAGCGTCTCGTTGAAATCAAACCAGAACCGAACCTAGAGCTGTGGAGACGAGAGGTCGATGTGTGGAAGCTTCAGCCTCGTCTCTTCTCCCCCGTCACAGAAGTGCATTGTGGGGTCTTGTTTCTCGTGACCCCTCCTCGAAAATATTGACCCTCGCCTTCACGAACCAAGAGCAGAGGGAGTGTAGGGTGACGGAGGAGAAAAGGTTTCAAGGTCAGTTATTGTTAAAACACTGTCGACAAATAAGGGTTTGGAGCTAAATTCAATTCAAGCCTCCACATGTGTGAGCGCAGACAGTGGCCTTAGTTCTGCTCGGTCTGATCTTCACTCTTGTCTCTGAGGCTGTGGTCGAACGCTGCAGATGGTGGTTCAATGCCGGGGTCTGGCCTCTATTTCCATAACAAGAGTCCTGCTCCTGCCCTGCCCCTGCCCCTGCCCCTGCCCCTGTGGCTCAGGACCAACAAAAGTCATCCCACGACCCCCACACACACACCCTCAAAGCAGCAGGCCCCACATAACTTCTCATAATTAACTAAGATGATGTCTTAATTAAGCAAGGATGGAGAAATCGAGGTGTTTTTATTATATAGTTATACAGCAGGAAATACAGTTTGTTTTGATCAAAGGTTCTACAATGGAAAGTTTTAAGGCTAGTATTTTTAAGGCTTAGAAGCTTCTTTTACTAAGACAAAAAAGCAAAGAAAATGTACTGCTTAATTTACTGCTTAATTACATGTTTTGACGGTAGACTTCCGACAAAGGCAGGTAATTATAGTTCAACCTGGAGAGACTATAAGAGACGAGATGCGTTTAAGAGTTGTTTATTTTATGAATTTTATGGAGTTTGTTTATTGGTTTGGAGCTTAGGCCCCGGCTGGAGCCGTGCTCTGAAGAGATCTGCGCCTGGGTGCAGATCATGATCCCCCGGGGCCTAGACACTGGTGGTGGCAACAAGGCAAGGTGAATGTGAGAGTGAAGAACTCCTGAGGCGGAGGTGGTTGCAGCTTGAAGTCCGTTTGGTGGCTGCAGGGAGTTGATTAAGACAGGCTGAGTAAGGCGTGGTCAAGCCTGGTCTGATAACGTAGGTAGTCTACCATCCTGAACCTCCGCTTAAGCTGCATCTTTCTTTACTTTTATGCCTGAAGGTAAACTGCAGGAGTCCAGCAGCAGCAGAAACACAATAACCATCCATTTCAACAAATAAATACATCATTACAAAAGTTTCTAACAATAGTATTAAGGTCACAGCAGCAGAGGTGGAACAGCCGCTGGTGCTGAGCTGCTTCCTATCCTCTGGTGGATGTACAGAGTCTGCTAGGTTCGGACCATTTCCCCTGCTCTGGTTCAGAGTGAAATTCTAAGTGTTCCTCCAGTGGATGTAGGCCTGATCTCATTAACATATACAACATTTTGGGCGTGAAAGCAGCAGCGTTACACCTGCACAAGTAGTCTGAGTTTAATGTATATTCATGTTGTTGCAATAGTTGGATCCTGTTAGGATGTGTTAGACTGCTGTACGACAGATGGTCCATGTTTTCTGTATCTGTCCCTACTCAAAAAAGAGAGAGGGCGGATTGAAGATAAAACATTTGAATCACATCATTGCACCACAGTTTGAGAAACACTGGACTCTACAGCCACATCATGTTGTCCTGGGTCATATAAAGCTCGACTCCCTCATTCTCTCTGTGGATCTCTGTAGACCCCTGTGGACCTCTGTGGACATCTGTAGACCTCTGTGGACCTCTGTAGACTTCTGCAGACCTCTGTAGACCTCAGTGGACCTCTGTAGACCTCTGTAGACCTCTGTAGACCTCTGTAGACCTCTGTGAACCTCTGTAGACTTCTGTGGACCTCTGTAGACCTCTGTAGACCTCTGTGGACCTCTGTAGACCTCTGTAGACCTCTGTGGACCTCTGTAGACCTCTGTGGACCTCTGCACACCTCTGTGGACCTCTGTGGACCTCTGTGGACCTCTGTAGACCTCTGTAGACTTCTGCAGACCTCTGTAGACCTCTGTGAACCTCTGTAGACCTCTGTGGACCTCTGTAGACCTCTGTAGACCTCTGTGGACCTCTGTAGACCTCTGTAGACCTCTGTAGACTTCTGCAGACCTCTGTAGACCCCTGTGGACCTCTGTAGACCTCTGTAGACCTCTGTGGACCTCTGTAGACCTCTGTGGACCTCTGCACACCTCTGTGGACCTCTGTGGACCTCTGTGGACCTCTGTAGACCTCTGTAGACTTCTGCAGACCTCTGTAGACCTCTGTGGACCTCTGCACACCTCTGTGGACCTCTGTGGACCTCTGTGGACCTCTGTAGACCTCTGTAGACCTCTGTAGACCTCTGTGGACCTCTGTAGACCTCTGTAGACCTCTGTAGACTTCTGCAGACCTCTGTAGACCCCTGTGGACCTCTGTAGACCTCTGTGGACCTCTGTGAACCTCTGTAGACCTCTGTAGACTTCTGTAGACCTCTGTGGGAGATGACCTGTTGTTTTGTGTTTTCCCAGGACGCTGCTGGACAGTGAGAGCCACAAGAGAGACGGGGTTTTGCAGAAGCAGCCGAGAAACATTTACAGCAAAGGTAGCGAGCCACACGTAACACCAGCACTGAGACCTGACCTCACATGGCGTCTGTGCAATATTAGAACCACTCAACAAGGTTACTTTACTGACAATCCACTGTGTCCCAGAGCCTTAGCTGCTAACAACGACAGATGCTAGAGATTTTATACTTTCTTCTCAATTATGCTAAAGCTAGAGATTGTATTGTATTTTGTTATTGAGTAATTGTTCATTTATCTTCCTTTACATTCTTATTTACATTCCTACTGTTCTGTAACTGGTGATTTTCCCCACCGTGGGACAAATTAAGTATGATAAATGATAAATATTATTGCGTTGCTTTAGTATAGCGCTTTTTTGGACACTCAAAGACGCTTCACATGTCATTGATCTTTCCCTCCATACACGGTGGTGGTATACTACAAGTGTAGCCACAGCTGCCCTGGGGCACACTGACAGAATCGAGGCAACCAGTCTGTGCCATCGGCCCCTCCCACCACCACCAACCACTCACACACAACACCAGACTCATTCTATAGTAATAAAAGTATTTGGTTTAGGTGCGACAGTGGCTCAGTTGGGAGAGCATTGGCCTTTGAGCCTGAAGGTTGTGGGTTCAAGCTCACCGCAAGACCTTCTCCACCAACTCCCACTGATATCTGCTCTCGTTGTGTCCTTGGGCAAGACACTTAACCCACTTTGCCTATAAGCAGCTCTGAAGTGATGTTAGCTGCTTGCCTTGATGTGTGTGTGTGCATCAAACTGAAATGTCCCCTTTGTGAGACGAAAAAAGGACCTTCTTCTTTAATTAATCTTAAAAATAGAGCATTTATTTGAATACCTGATTAATATGACCATGCAGGCCTTTGAGAATCCGTTTTTCGTCCCTCCCGAGTTACCCTCGTCTCGTTGATTTTGTGTCGAGTAATTAGTGGAAGCGTGACTAAAAGCCTCAGTCCTGGTGCGACGTTAGCTTTAATCCTGTTAACGTGACCGGTGCCATGTGGGGTCTCTGCTAAAGGCCCGAGCTCAGCACTTTACTGAAATGGAAGCCACCAGAGGCAATCCCCCCGATGGATGCTCAAACCAGATGGCTCTGCTTCTGGTAACTCAGACAACACCAGAGGAAATGATGATCAATAACTCCCCATTAGTGTCCGCTGCCTCCACAGACATCCTCCTGTGTACCGAAGCTTTACGGGGGCTATTTTCAATGTCTCTGTAATGTGATCATCTAAATGCATTTCAGGGGAAGAGAAGATTCAAAGATAATATGAAACCTGTTAAAAAGGAAGAGTATGTAGATTTTGTGTCAGACCGTATTCTCCAAGGTAAATATAAACGTGGTAAAATTTTACATTGCTTCTTCTGATACCACATTTATTCTTTGATAATTACAACAAAAATGTGAATAATTCAGTTTAAAAGCACACATTTAGTTTCCCCACATTTTGACTACTCCTATTCAAACCAATGGAATTCTGAGATATTCTGAAAAAAATTCACTAAAACGCTCTAGATTTATTAATTAAAAGTTATTTTTAAGTGCTAAAACTTGTGAATTTAACTTGAAATACAGCAACGGCTAAATGCTAACTGCTGATGGTAAACAGTGTGTTGCTATGGTAACTAGTACTGGGTCGTCTCTAGGAGTTAAGGGTAGAGTTGTAAAAAAATAAATAATAATAATTAAAAATAATTTAATAAAAACAATGACATAGAAATAAACAGGGCTAGATTTGCAGGTCTGTGGTGTAAAGTGGGGCAGCGATTACCTTTCTGTGTGGAGTTTGCATGTTCTCCCTGTGTCCTCCGGATGCTCCTGTTACCCTCAGCACTAAAAATATAGTTCAGGGTGAGAGTGTGTGTTTGTGAGAGTGACTGTGGGACAGCGGGGGCAACGATCCGAAGGTGACTCTGAGATTCTGGAGGTTCTGAGATTTCTAAGAACGAGGGAAAAACCGGTGCGTGTTTTCAGATGTTCCGTGATGAAAGCAACATTTATTTGTTTTATTTTCCAAGATGTAGTAGCGCGAATAACACACATAATTTGTTTTAAAGTTTTTTTCTTTACTCCTAGTTTTGTAATTACAGGCCATATTCAGTTGCAGGCTTCACCTTTCTTTGAGGAATGAGTTTAAGCGTTGATTTTCTTATACAGTAGCTCATTGCGTGATTGTTTATTCATGAGTCTTGCCCTTTTGTCCTCCGCAGATGCAGCTTTCAGTCCATGGGGAGCTAGAGACAATTACCAGCTGTCTCCAAGCCTCAAGACCATTTCATCACCACTGGTTCGTAGTATCCCTATGACCGGAAAGACAAAGTCACCAGCGATAACATCCACGCCCGTCCGTTACCAGCAGTATGTGCCAAGACGAGACAAACTGGGAATTTCAAAGGACAAGGTTGAAGACAAAGAGGATTGCCAAAAGCCAGAGGTGACTCCATATCCTAAGGTGCTCAAAGACGGGGCAGTGGAGAACTTCCGGCCACAAGAAGTAAACGAAAAGGTGACATATGCTGAGCCACTTTCTCCACCAGACGAGCAAGAAAAAGTATTATATTTGGAGAATAACAACTGGGATGAAGATGTTGATCAACCATCTGAGCAAAAGCAAAGCCCCTTCATACAATCTGAGTTTATACAAATTGAGAAAGAAGAAGTAGAGAAGCAGAAAGCACCTATAGATGCATGGATTGAGGAGCAAATTGTTAGCCAAACCGAACAACCTAGCGTAGCATCAAGTTGTTATCAAGTCGCTCCAAACCTCGAGGAACCCTTCACCGATGAGGCTACCCCAGAACTTATCGAGGAAGCGTTCACCGAGGAGCTATCCAGTGTTGCTGTCAATTCTCAACAAGAAAAACCTCTTGCGATTGATCATATGGAAAAGCCACAAGAACTGATTGATGCGTGGGTTGAGAAATCTATACAGGATACTAAAGTTGAGTCTTCCGATTCAGAAAAAGAGGCATTTGTAGAACCCAACTTTGACTCCAAGTCCAGTAGCCCAGCCTCTGAATGTGATTTGGAAGAACCTCTCCAAAAACAAGTCAGTCAATTAACATTTGAGAGTGTTGAAGCATCAATGGATGACAACAGTCCGCCCAAGGAGAAGTTATACCCTGATGGAGAGGAGATGGACACATGGGATGAGGGAGTTCCAAAGGCTGGTGATCTGGAGCTACCTAAAGAAATTTTGAAGCAGCATGCTGAATCAGAGGAGGATAGTTCAGCAAGAGAAATACAACAGCAAAATCAAGAGGTACGAGAAGGTGAAGAACAGCGACCTCCTTTGAATCCTGTGGAACAAAAGGAGTCATTGGAAGAAGAGATTCCAGACAAAAGCGCAGACGACGATGAACAAGATGATTCCCAAAATGTGTCTGTGTCATGGCGGACTGAGGTGGAGGGAGATAGCTACGCCCAGGACAACACTCTTGCCGACACGAGACCTCTGATCAGATACAAGAGCGACGAAACCGACGCAAACACGCAAGCTTCACACTTCGACGACGATTTCAGTGACGCAGAACAAGAAAAGAAAGTTGGAGAGATGGAAAGCGGAGCAGAGTGGAACGAGGAACAGGCGAGACGATTTGGAACAATGGAAGATCTGTGCGAGGAGGCGGAAGGACAGGTTTTGGATGAGGAGTACGATCACCAATACCTTAGGAATTATGGGAAGGATGAAGAAGAAAGTGACGCAGATGAAGATGCAGATGATACACAGCATGAAGTAATCAGAACGGTGAAGGATGAAGAGATAGACACTGATAAGCTGGTGGAGCAGGAACTAGAAAATCTCACAACAGAATGCTTTACCACACATTTTGCGCAACTGCAAACTAGTACAGCCGTAACATTGCCAGACGGAGCTCGAGCTGACCAACCTATAGCTTGGAATGAAGCTCTGGAAGGCATGCCAGAGACTATTGACAAGGAAGATTTTAATCAAAGTGAAGCTCGAGATGAACCAAAGAATGATGAACTCTTTGAGACACCACAACAGCAAACAGATAAAGAGGTCCAAGAAGTTCAAGAATTAGTTGACCTAGAGATGAAAGATAGTCCCGATACATCAGTGACACATTGCGACATCACAATGGACATTTTTGATGATGGGAGTAAACTTGTTAGCACATCAACAAGTCAAGAGCTGTCGTTTGACCAGAAAGAACCAAAAAATGTAGGAGAACTCGTCAAAGAGGGAGCTCTGTCGTTTGTCCATGGCATGCTAACTGCCCAAGGAGTGAAATTCAGCGATGGAAAAGATTCCAATAAACCTTCAAATACTCTTCAAGAAGTTGCTGACCCTGAGATTGGAGTTGGTATAAAGCACACCACACCTGAAGAAATGTTTAAGCCTGAAGAAGCTTATGCAGGATTCCCCGAAGTTCCTCCAACGACCGAATGGGAAGTCCTGGAACACCCTTCAGAAATCAATGATGGGTTTGAAGGTGACTTCCCGAAACATTTCTCCAGTGATGACAAAATCGAACGCGATTCTTTCTCACCGACAGAGGAGCCCTTAAACATGTCCCCAGATAGTGTCCGAGAAGAAGACGACCTCTTGATTGTAAAGGACCAGCTGAAAACAAATGGAAAAACAAACTTGGATGAATTGATTAGCAACAATGCCAACAACGACTTCTGGGTGTCTCCTTTGGAAACAGGTGCCACGTATCAACCTGTTGATAATAATAAGCATGCTGAGTGGAAAATAGGTTTTGCAAATGTAGACGGTAGTAAGTCAGAGGAGCTAGCCGAAAAACCAGAGAAGCCTCATAAGAAAAAAGAGGTTTCGCAAATCTTCATCAAAGGGGTTGTCAAAGGAGAACTCGTCCATTCTGAAGAGTCTGATAGTGATAGCGAAGTGATGTCTTCTGGGGAGGAATGAAAAATATATGAATTTTAGGTTACACTTTAGTTTAGCCCTCAATAATTAACAGATAATTAAGTGTTAAATGTATGGTTAGGGTTACATTGCCTTATTCAACATCTAGCTAACTATGACACTTTCTCATGTGTGTTTAGGCTAGGGCTAGGGCTAAGGTACACTAATTACCACTTAATTAGCTGTTAATTAGTGTGGGCTTCTATAAAGTGTTACCAAATGTTATAGTTATATCTAGTTGTGTTCATTCTAGATCCATTATTTCAGTGATTAGCGGGACCAAAGCCGTGCCTTGGGGTGCACCACCATCCACCACTGTGCCAATACTGTTTATTCTCTGTTTGTCTTCCCCTTTATCGACAGAATACCAGTTAGAATCCTAATTGGCTGCAGAATAGTCCCAGGCACACACACAATGGAAAGGTTTATCTGCATGAAAGAGCAGCGTGGAGGTAGAACAAAGGCGTGTCGTTTGAAAGTCGAAGCGTTCATTGATTTGTGTCTAATCTGATGCACTGACTGAGAGAAATCAATGAGTAGAAGAAGAAGGGTAGAGTTGCTGGAAGGGATGCTATTTTCACAGTCTGGGCGCACATTAGTCATTTTTAGACATTAAGGCCAGTGTAAGCATGTTGGCACAGACATTATTTAAGGCCCAAGTTTTAAGTATTGTTGAGATACAGTTTCCCCCAATTGAATTTGAGATATTTGCCCTGTTACGGTACAATTGTCTGTTCTCAATAAAGAAGTAGAGTATACATGAAACATCTGTCTGTGATTGTGTTTATTTAATATGTTTAAATCATCCATCAAAAATTATATTCAAAAAACGTATATAGAGAGATATATTGTAATGTGTTATGACACGGAATTTAGCAAAGGCCGATTAAGCTTCTTTAACTCATTGACTGCCAGCCATTTTAGATGACTTCACTGATTTTCAAGACTCACAAAATATCATGTGCTATGACTATGTGAAATAATAATAATAATAATAATAATAATAATCTTTATTTATATAGCACTTTTAAAAACAGTGTTTACAAAGCGCTGCACAGTCAGCATGATAAACAATAAAAACAGTCATAATGCAAGGTCAAAATAATTAGATACAGAAACACAAAGCAAACAGAGCAAAACACAAAAGAGACTCAACAAAGACAAAGCAGACAATAAAATACAGCATCGGAAGTTTAAAACTAACAGTTAAAAGCTGTTTGATAAAAGTGGGTTTTAAGAAGAGATTTAAAAGAGGATACTGATGGTGCGAGCCTTATCTCCTCGGGCAGGTCGTTCCAAAGCCGAGGAGCCCGGACAGAGAAGGCTCGGTCACCTTTCGTCCGGAGCCTCGACCTTGGAACAGTCAACAGGGACCTGCCCGAGGATCTAAGGCTGCGGGGGGGCTCGTAGGGGGTTAAAAGTTCAGAAATATAGCTGGGTGCCAGACCTAAACGAGCTTTAAAAGTAATCAGTAAAATCTTAAAAATCAATTCTAAAACGCACAGGGAGCCAGTGGAGAGACGCTAAAACAGGGGTGATGTGCTCCCTTCTGTTAAAACCAGTGAGAAGTCTGGCTGCTGCGTTCTGGACCAGTTGGAGGCGGGAGAGGGATTTAGCGTCGAGACCGGAGAGGAGGGAGTTGCAGTAGTCGAGGCGGGAGACGATGAGGGCGTTGACAACTTTATGGAGATCGGGAGGAGTGAGAATGTTTTTAATCTTTGAGATTGTGCGGAGGTGATAGAAGCAGGTTTGGGTGGTTTTATTGATGTGGGAGCGGAAAGTGAGGTGAGAATCAAAAATGACACCAAGGTTACGGGCGGAGGGAGTGATGTTTGAGGATAGGGGGCCGAGGTGGGTTTGTATGTGGGATATAGATGGAGGCAGGTTGATGAGGAGGACTTCTGATTTGGAGGTGTTGAGCTGTAGAAAGTTATGGGCCATCCAACGGTTCACATCGTTAAAACAGTCGACCACAGCAGCCAGACTTCCAGGGTCGTTTGGTCTCAGCGGGAGGTAAATATGAAACCAGATTCTGAAAGATTGGACAGTTTACTTTCATCGGCAAAAATAAATTGGTTTTTAGCTAGTTTTGTTTTCCTGTAATCCCCAGTCAAAAAGAGGGAAGTTTGACATAAATCTCCAGTCTTATGGCAGTCAAAGAGTTAAATATATACACATATTGTGGTTTAAAACTAGAACTTTAAAAACAGGTTTACATCGAATTTCTGATTATTGTCAAAACTAAAGAGGATTTCACTCAAGGCCAGTTTATTTGTATAGGACAGTTCATACACACACACAAAGGGAGCCAAAGTGCTTAACAAAACAAAATAATCACAGTACATTAGAAAGACGTCTTCAGTTGTATTCACAGCAACACAAAAGTGATTGTAACCTGGATTAAGTCATTTCTATAATTGGAAGATAGCAACGTTATTACCTGGACATATTTCGACGCTAAACTTCCATCGTCCTCAGGAAGACGCCAACCTACACACTCAGGGACCACTACTCAACCCCTGGAGATATCCTGCAGAGTAACGCTCTGAAATAGCATTGGTAGTTTAAAATCGTTTCAAAAGTTTTTCTGATTGTGGACATGAAGCAGCTCTTTGAACACAAGCCAAGATACATCCAACACCAACATCCCAAACGCATAAATGTATTTTTTCATAAAGCAAACATAGAGTGGGCCCTACATGGTTCGTACCAGGATTAATCCCACATGTCTCAGATGTGTAGATCAGCAAACAGCCGTCTCTGGGAAAGTCCAAGGAGAGAACAATGTGTGACCTCACCTCGCCTCCTTCCTAAGCCTCCTCTCTCCTTGCCTCCTCTGTCCTCTCTCCTTGTCTCCTAGCCCCTGCCCCTCCCAGCATGCTTTGAGGCTGAGCAGGGCAGAACAATTGTCGCCGTAGCAGAAGCTCGCGCTGACTGTGAATCAGAAGGAAGGAAGCTGCAGCTGTATTCAGACGTGGGCAGTGGAATGACGGCACCTCACTGGCATGTGCCCACCCTGCAGACGGCAAAACAGAAAACGTTCATGGGAATGGGAAAACGCTTAAGTCCACTGTATAGTTATAATCAGTTAAAAACATTAATACGAAATGTTGTTGTATATTTTGACTCAATATCCCACTGAAATATTTAGAAAATGAAATGAACTTCAACTTGTTTTGTATAGCCCTAAATCATAACAGCAGCCATCTTGGAGGACTTGTAGATTCACCAATCAGAGAATCAACAGATCAGAGAATCAAACATTGACTGTAGGAGCCATTGGTCCACAGGGAGAGAGATGACCAACGTCCATAAATGTCCGTATATGTCCACAAATGTCCTGGATCATCACACTCCAAACCGGTCGAGAAAGGGTCGCTGTGGCTGCAGGTTTTCTATCAGACCCAACAGGAGCAGAGCAGACTCCTCCCATTTCCTCAAGAGAGTTCAGACTTAAGGCCTGTGTACACTCGCGCAGCGCGGCGTACGTTAGCGGTTGCGCTGGACCTACGCAAGCACAGTTGGTGGTACACTTGCGCGTTCCCCTTGCAAAGTTTTGAAGATAATATTGTAATCCCACAACCAACCACGTGATGGCGATCTCACAGGAGTTGCCTGAGAAACCAAAGAGGTCCTGTTTACGCTGCTACTTTCTCCTCTTCAGAACAAAAACATGAGCAAAGCTGTTTGAGATCATTACATGTGTTTCTACTGTAGGTTTATGTGACAGTTCTAAACTCATCGTTTCATAACTCATTTAACTGTGATACTGTGAATAAAGACACAGTTCTTGTTGGAAACATAGTTATTATTCAATTTTATTCAGCACAAGCAGAAAAACAATAATAACGGCTTATTAAACAAGCGCGAGGTCTGATATTTCTCTGTACAGACCGAGCAAGCGAGGTTAATAAATGTTTCACTATATGACTATTTTTCATTTATGCAAATATCGATCTCCGACTTGGTTTTCCTAATCGTGTTTTTATCTTTCTGATCCGTAACGAAGTTGTCAATCTCTTCTTGACTGTTAGGAGTTGTGTTTTTGTCGTTATTTGCTGTTATTACTTCCTCTGGCTCTTTGAACTCGTCCGGATAATAGAATTCACTGGAGAATGCTCCCAGTCGTAGCTCATTTCTTTTTTACAGAGGAAAGACATCAAATTTGATTCTCGCTGCGGACCAATTGTCATGGTAACGGCCCGAGATGGGAAAATATCAGCCAATCAGAGCGCACGTACGATCCAAGTCATATAATAAGTGGTAAATATCTGAGACCAAACATGAACGATTTACAAGTGCAGGAGGAATTTAACAGACGCAATGAGCTACAAGTTCAGATTCAAGCAAAGACAGGAACAGTGCAAAAGAAACGACTGCACAGTTTATAAGTTATATGAAAGTTAGATATATACAACAGAACTGAACAGTCTACAGTCTCCGCGTGTATCAGGCTCTGAACCATGATCCCAAACTACTTTTCCTTTGAAGCTATCTGCTCCGAAGTGCCTCGTCCATGCTCCCTGCAGCAGCTCCATGCTTCCGACCCTAACACACACACGGACCAATCACAGCGAAGCTTCTCTGCGGAGCCGGCTGCGTAGTTGGACATTTTCGAGGGTGCGCGGCAGGCTACGCCACGTCACCACCGTAAGCTCTGCGCCGTGCGACTTTACACTAGGCTTTCACCTGAAGATTTGAGAAAATGGGAGGAGTCTGCTCTGCTCCTGCTGGGTCTGATGGAAAACCTGCAGCCACAGCGGCCCTTTCTGGACCGGTTTGGACACCGCTGCCTTTTACGGTTGTTGGTCATAAATTATGGAATGAGCTGCCCCTGTGTGTTGGCCTGTCTGATTCACTTCCTGTTTTTAAGTCTCGTCTCAATTCAAAATCAATTAAAAGCCAATGAGTCCAAGCACTCACTTGGACTCATTGGCTTTTAATTGATTTTGAATAGATTTTTTGCTGTAAACAGTGTGTTTTTTCCACTGCTTTGTATATTTTTGTATGTCTTTTTATATACAGTATATAGCACTTTGATCAACTTTGTTTTTATCAGTGCTTTATAAATAAACTGGCCTGGACTGGACCCCCCCAGGGAGCCCCAGACTGAGAGAGGGATCCGCTCCCACGGACAGACTGGCTGTAGGTCCAGGACCGAAGAAGCTCCCAGACCCAGATACCCAGTCCACAGGTGCAGGTAAAAGAGGCCGGGTTCAGGGGTCCCATTACCACGTTATAAAACCAACAATTGGACAGCGGGTGAATAGCAATGAACTACAGCTGAAGTAATATGACGACAGATAAAAGAGAGAAGAGGATAGTGCTCAAGTTTCTGTTTTACTGCGTGTGCAAAGTAAAAAAACGTGAGCAGTTTTAGCGGCTCAGTCCGACTTCTGCGTGTGCGTTGGTCTCTTTTCTCCAAAGTTCATATATTTTACACACACGTTTAAAACATAGCCCCTCCCCCCACCCAGACTCAACCTCACGTGGCCCCAGCTGGATCGAACACACAAAACAAAGCTTTTTTTCTGTTTTTTTAATATATGTTTTATCATGTTCACACATACATATAGAAACATACAAATACATCAGCTCCTACACATCTCCAGGACAGTACCGTTTTTTTGTTTTTACATACTTTATTTTATTTTAATCAATTATTATTTTCTTTGGTCATTGCTTTGGATATTAAAGAATACCCTTTCATAGATAATATATATTTTTTTTTAATTCACACATATGTATATACAAACACCTATTTGTTTCCAGGACAGTACTTGTTTTTTGTTTGTAAGTACTTTGCTTTGTGTTAATTAATTCCTATTTTTCATTGCTTTGGATGTTAAAGAACACCCCCCTCCCCACCCTCTCCCTCCTCCTCCAACATATCCTGCACTACCATGTTGTACATAGTAATTTATGTTTTGCTTTACAAATAGACCCACGGCCGACGACCGCAGAAGTAGCACGGGGCCCGACAACGTCTCACCGATGTCACTATTTGGCCTCTTTTTCCACAATGTCATTTAAAGACAGACCAACCGTGTAACCACTTAGTCCTCCCCACTCTAAACCCACCGGTCCGGTCCAGACCAAAGACCGCTGACGTGTATTGATGCAGGTGGGGGGTGGTGGGGGGTTGTTAGCATGCTGCAGTCCATTTACTGTATCTGCAGAGGTAGTAAACGTGGCGAGCTCACCGGGGAACGTGGCGAGCTCACCGTGGGGGGAGTACATGTACGAGTGTGTGTTCTGCTAACCGTTCACCATCCGTCATCTGTCGCCATTGATTTATCCAGGCTCTTCTACGACAGGAGGATTGACGAGGTGAGGGACGGGACGGGTTTGTGGGACCCGAGACACAGAGGAGAGCGCCATGTTTGTTACAGAAGAGATGGAAGTGTGATGTCATGACAGCGACGCTAACGTACGACAAAGGAGGCTCTCTGGCTTTTATTAACATTTATGGACATTGGTCACCGCCCTTTATGGACCAATGGCTCTCTCTGGTCTCTCTCTGGTCTCTCTCTCTGGCCTCTCTCTCTGGTCTCTCTCTGGTCTCTCTCTGGTCTCTCTCTCTGGTCTCTCTCTCTGGTCTCTCTCTCTGGTGCCTCTCTGGTCTCTCTCTGGTCTCTCTGGTCTCTCTCTCTGGCCTCTCTCTCGGGTCTCTCTCTCTGGTCTCTCTCTCTGGTCTCTCTCTGGTCTCTCTCTGGTCTCTCTCTGGCCTCTCTCTGGTCTCTCTCTGGTCTCTCTCTGGTCTCTCTGGTCCCTCTCTCTGGCCTCTCTCTCTGGTCTCTCTCTGCTCTCTCTCTTGGTCTCTCTCTTGGTCTCTCTCTAGTCTCTCTCTGGCCTCTCTCTCTGGTCTCTCTCTGGTCTCCCCCTCTCTGGTCTCTCTATCTCATCTCTCTTTTTGGTCTCTCTCTGGTTTCTCTCTGGTCTCTCTCTAGTCTCTCTCTGGCCTCTCTCTCTGGTCTCTCTCTGGTCTCCCCCTCTCTGGTCTCTCTATCTCATCTCTCTTTTTGGTCTCTCTCTGGTTTCTCTCTGGTCTCTCTATCTCATCTCTCTTTTTGGTCTCTCTCTGGTTTCTCTCTGGTCTCTCTCTGGTCTCTCTCTGGTCTCTCTCTCCCTATAGTCCCTTTGGTGTCTTTCTCTCTGGTCTCTCTCTGGTCTCTCTTTAGAACACATCACCCCTGCGATAAACCAGGGACCACAGTACACACATTTGTACCTCTATCCCAGTTGTAATAACACAAAAACAGCACACACAGCTCTTTCTCCAAAATCAATTTTCTTGTAGTAAATTGAAACATATCGTCTGGACCCAGCAGCAGCGACAGCTCTTCACACACGTGTGTGTAACTATATAGATATAGATACACACATGTGTGTATCTATATGTATACAGATATCAACACATCTAAATAGAGACTGGATTTCAGAAGAGAGTGCAATTGACGGCTCCATTAATAGAGGGTGAATCAGAAGCAAGTGTGTGTGTGTGTGTGTGTGTGGGGGGGGGGGGGGGGGTTGTGCGTCCTGATGTGTCTGTGTAACGAATGATGGTGTTCAGAGGTTAGACCAACACACGTGCGCACATACACTTACCGAGAGGGGAACCGCAATGATGAACGGAGAAGGAGAGAGAGAGAAGTAGAGTGTGTGCCCGAACACCGGACCCCACTGGTCCAAGCTTAATAATCAATGGGTAATGCTTTTCTAACGGTCCTTATGCAGTCTCTGTAAAAATATGGAAAAGACCCCTGGAGGTTTACTTTCCTGAAAAAAGTGTGTTATGTGTCGGAACCCTGGTGGTGGGTTGCGGAATATCAAGGAGGGGCACACTGGGGCAATTTCAGTCCAGCAGGCTGGAGCCAATCATGGAGCAGCACAACAGAGGAAATCAGGTGTCAGGCTAGAAAAGGTGCAAGTGTGTGGTTCATTAGGCTGCAAGAAATCATGGAGGAGCACACTGAAGCGCACGCTTACAAACCACTGGTAAGTGCTGACTACAAGTCATGACTTCAAATTGTTATATAGAATTATTACAAATTATTTTTTGTTTGTGCAGCTTAGTCAAGAGTCCCTAATTGATGAAGTCGACTCAGATTCTGACAATTTAACTGTCAAGAAGAAACCTGTAAAAAAGTATGGAAAAAGAAAAATCAAAAACACTTTTCTTCAAGACTCGGAAAGTGACGAACCAAAGGCAAATAAGATTGTTATCATGCAGCTGCAAAAGAAGAAAAATGGGGGGAGAGTTTACAGCAAGAGACACTTCTGCCTCTACTGTTCAATGTCCTGCCACAAAATGTCCCGTCATTTGACTAGAAAACATGGAAATGAAAGTGACGTAGCCAGAGCATTGGCTCTACCTGTGAAATCTAAAGCACGTAAACTTCAGTTTGATTTGATCAGGAATAGTGGAAACCGTGAGCACAATTTTGAGGTTTTAAAGGCCGGCATTGGAACTTTAGTCCCAGCTAAACAGCCAAATTGCCCAGTTAAATCCAGTGAGTTTTTGCACTGTATAGACTGTGGGGCATTGCTTAAGCGAAAGTCGCTGTGGAGGCATGTGGCCAGGTGCCGGCTTTCACAGAAAGATGCCCAGGCTAAACCAGGTAGAAGTAGGGTCCAGTCCCTCTGCTCCCTAGCCCAGCCTGTACCGGAGGGCATCAGCAAAAAGCTGTGGTCTTTAATTTCGGCAATGCATCAGGATGAGTGTTGTCGAAGCAGAAAAGGGGATTCTGAGACTCGGAGAGCACCTGTACCTAAAACACGGGCATGATAAGACTAAGCATGATTACATTAGGCAGAAAATGAGAGAAGTCGGTAGGTTAATTAACGAAGCAAAAACCGCAGGGAAACTGAAAACAATTAAGGATTTCTTTATTCCTTCCAACTTTAACCATGTGATTGATGCAGTCAGGTCTGTGGCTGGATATGATGAGGAAACAAATCAATACAAGACTCAATCCTTGGCCCTCAAACTCGGCCATAGCCTCAGAAAGCAGATATTCTTGAATGTGACTCAAAAATGGAGCATTGTGTTGATGAACTCCATCCATCCATCCATTTTCTTCCGCTTTATCCGTTGCCGGGTCGCGGGGGCAGCAGTCTAAGCAGAGACGCCCAGACTTTCCTATCCACACACACTTCCTCCAGCTCGTCCGGGGGGACCCCAAGGCGTTCCCAGGCCAGCTGAGAGACATAGTCCCTCCAGCGTGTCCTTGGTCTTCCGCGGGGCCTCCTCCCGGTGGGACGTGCCCGGAACACCTCCCCAGGGAGGCGTCCAGGAGGCATCCGGAACAGATGCCCGAGCCACCTCAACTGGTTCCTCTCGACGTGGAGAAGCAGCGGCTCTACTCCGAGCTCCTCCCGTGTGACTGAGCTCCTCACCCTATCTCTAAGGGAGCGCCCAGCCACTCTGCGGAGGAAGCTCATTTCGACCGCTTGTATCCGCGATCTCGTTCTTTCGGTCATTACCCAAAGCTCATGACCATAGGTGAGGGAGGGAACGAAGATTGACCGGTAAATCGAGAGCTTTGCCTTTCGGCTCAGCTCCCTCTTTACCACAACGGTCCGATACAGCGACCGCATCACTGCGCACGCTGCACCGATCCGCCTGTCAATCTCACGCTCCATTCTTCCCTCACTCGTGAACAAGACCCCGAGATACTTGAACTCCTCCACTTGAGGAAGGAACTCTCCACCCACCTGAAGAGGGCAGGGCACCTTTTTCCGGTCGAGCACCATGGCCTCAGATTTGGAGGTGCTGATTCTCATCCCAGCCGCTTCACACTCGGCCGCAAACCGTCCCAGTGCATGCTGCAGGTCCTGGTTCGTTGGAGCCAACAGGACAACATCGTCCGCAAACAGCAGAGATGAAATCCTGTGGTCCCCGAACCGGACCCCCTCCGACCCCTGGCTGCGCCTAGATATTCTGTCCATAAATACAGTGAACAGAACCGGTGACAAAGGGCAGCCCTGTCGGAGGCCAACATTCACCGGGAACAGGTCTGACTTACTGCCGGCAATGCGAACACAGCTCTGGCTCTGGTCGTACAGGGACCGGATGGCCCTCAGCAGAGGACCCCCGACCCCGTACTCCCGGAGAACCCCCCAAAGGACACCCCGGGGAACACAGTCGAACGCCTTCTCCAAATCCACAAAGCACATGTGGACAGGTTGGGCGAACTCCCATGAACCCTCGAGTATCCGATGGAGAGTATAGAGCTGGTCCAGTGTTCCGCGACCGGGATGAAAACCACACTGCTCCTCCTGGATCCGAGATTCGACCATCGGCCGTAGCCTCCTCTCCAGTACCTTGGAGTAAACCTTACCAGGAAGGCTGAGGAGTGTGATCCCACGATAATTGGAACACACCCTCCGGTCCCCCTTCTTGTAGAGAGGGACCACCACCCCGGTCTGCCACTCCATTGGCACCGCCCCCGATCGCCACGCGATGTTGCAGAGACGTGTCAGCCAAGACAGTCCTACAACATCCAGAGACTTTAGATAATCAGGGCGGATCTCATCCACACCCGGAGCCTTGCCACCATGGAGGCTACCAACCACCTTGGTGACCTCAGCCAGGGAGATGGATGTATCCGCCCCAACATCCTCAGCCTCTGCCTCTGAAACAGAGGACGTGACGGGGGGATTGAGGAGAACCTCAAAGTATTCCTTCCACCGCCCGACAATATCCCCCGTCGAGGTCAGCAGCTCTCCACCCGCACCGTACATGGTGTTGGCAAAGAACTGCTTCCCCCTCCTGAGGCGCCGGACGGTTTGCCAGAATTTCTTCGAGGCCGACCGATAGTCATGCTCCATGGACTCTCCGAACTCCTCCCAGTCCCGGGTTTTTGCCTCTGCAACAGCCCGGGCCGCGGCACGCTTGGCCTGCCGGTACTGGACAGCTGCCTCAGGAGTCCCCCGAACCATCATGGCTCGATAGGACTCCTTCTTCAGCCTGACAGCATCCCTTACTGCCGGTGTCCACCACCGGGTTCGGGGATTGCCGCCGGGACCAGCACCAGAGACCTTGCGACCACAGCTACGAGCCGCCGCATCGGCGATTGAGGCAGAGAACATGGTCCACTCGGACTCCATGTTCCCCTCCTCCACCGGGACCTGGGAGAAACTCTCCCGGAGGTGTGAGTTGAAAGTCCGTCTGACAGGGGGCTCAGCGAGACGTTCCCAGCAGACCCTCACTATACGCTTGGGTCTGCCAGGTCTGACCGGCTTCTTCCCCTGCCAGCGGATCCAACTCACAACCAGGTGATGATCGGTTGACAGCTCCGCCCCTCTCTTTACCCGAGTGTCCGAGACACGCGGTCGAAGGTCAGATGATACGACAACAAAGTCGATCATCGACCTCCGGCCTAGGGTGTCCTGGTGCCACGTGCACTGGTGGACACCCTTGTGCTCGAACATGGTGTTCGTGATGGACAAACTGTGACTGGCACAGAAGTCCAACAACTGAACACCGCTCGGGTTCAGGTCAGGGGGGCCGCTCTTCCCGATCACCCCTCTCCAAGTGTCACTGGCGTTTCCCACATGGGCGTTGAAGTCCCCCAGGAGAATAACGGAGTCCCCGGGCGGTGCACCGTCCAGTACCCCTCCCAAGGACTCCAAGAAGGCCGGGTACTCTGCACTGCCGTTAGGCCCGTAGGCCGTCACAACAGTGAGAGACTTGTCCCCCACCCGGAGGCGGAGGGACGCGACCCTCTCATTCACCGGGGAGAACTCCAACACGTGGCGGCTGAGATGGGGGGCAATGAGAATAGCCACCCCAGCTCGCCGCCTCTCCCCGCGGGAAACTCCAGAAAAGTGGAGCGTCCAACCCCTCTCAAGGAGTTGGGTTCCAGAGCCCAAGCTGTGTGTGGAGGTGAGGCCGACTATCTCTAGTCGGTATCGCTCAACCTCCCCCACAAGCTCAGGCTCCTTCCCCCCCAGTGAGGTGACGTTCCACGTCCCAAGAGCTAGCTGTTGTGTTGATGAACTATTTATTAAAAACCTCCAACAAAGCCGGCTGCTTTTTGAGAAGAGGTGGGACGTCTGTGTTTCTTCTGCTGCCCTACAGACCCTCCGGCAAGCCAAGTGGAACACTCCGGACCTGCTCCCTCTGACTGAGGACGTTAGAGCCATGCATGCACATATTGAGGTATATCGACCTGAATATGTGCAAACCCTAATAAGTGAGCCAACCTCTAAGCATTGGTCTAAACTGGCAGTTTTGACTCTTTGTGCGGTCATTATTTTCAATCGAAGAAGGGAAGGTGAGGTTTCAAAGATGCCACTGACAGCCTTTACCTTAAGAAGTAAGACTGGGATCCATTCTGACATTGCTCTGGGACTGTCCGAACTTGAGAAAAAGCTGTGTCAGCATTTTCAACGCATTGAAATTAAAGGGAAAAGAAGTCGGAAAGTGCCGGTTCTTTTGACTCCTGAAATGATTGCTTGGATGGAGGTGCTGGTGGAGAACAGAAGGGCCTGTTCCATCTCTGACCATAACCCATACTTCTTCTCCCGCCCGGGCGCAGACACCCACATCAGGGGATCAGACTCCCTACGGCAGGTAGCCAAAGAATGTTGTGGGGTGCATCCAGAGATGCTATCCTCAACCAAACTTAGAAAGCACATAGCTACTATGTCTACAGTTCTCAATATGAAAGAGAATGAGATGGACATACTTGCCAACTTCCTCGGCCATGACATTTGCATCCACAGACAATATTACAGACTACCAGAGGGGACACTGGAGCTGGCCAAAATCAGCAAAGTGTTAATGGCCATGGAGCAGGGAAGAGTGACGGAATTCAAAGGAAAGAGCCTCGACCAGATACAAATTGAGCCTGAAGGTAATTCTTGATATTATTAAAATATGTATAATTTTTTCCCCTAAAGGCCACTTGTATTTTTATTTTCTGTGCGACAGGGAGAGCAGTAGAGATCCTCTCACAAACGGACGGGCTAAAAGAATCTTCAAGCGGAGAACCTTCAACCATTCATCCAGATGCACCCCATGGTAGTGGCAGTGCCCCTTCTGGTAAGTGTACCAGGTGGGGGATTACAGCCAGGCTGCTTGGTCCTAACCCTGGGAGTGTATATTGCTAATATATTTTTATTTCTCTCCCTAGAACGTGTAAGAAAGCCATGGTCTGCATCTGAGGTGAAGGCTGTGGAGAAGACCATGACACCTTTCATACAGACTGGAAAGGTCCCTGGGAAGTCTCACTGCCTGGCCTGCATTAATGCCTCACCAGATGACCTTAGACATCGGACATGGAGTGGCATTACATTCTATGTCAAAAATAGAATACCTGCAATTCGAAAAAAAAATTCAAAAATAAAATTCCTTTAAAAGAGTTGTTTGTTTTCTATTGACTGTTTTGTATTACTTAAAGTAGTCCCAGTAAAAAAATATTATGTCTATGGGTCCCATTCTGAACGGCCCTGTCAAAGGGACCCACCAGGTAACAAAAACGTGTATGTGTGTGTTAGTGTGTGTGTGTGTGTATGTGTGTATATGTTTGTGTGTGTGTGTAGGTGTAGGTGTGTGTGTCCTGGATGTTAGCGGTACCTGACTTTTTATGTAATCCTTGTTGTGTTGTCAGAAAGAGTAAAAGGTGAAAACAAATCAAAGCACTTCCCGCTGTCTTCTTTAACTTGTTAGAAATCGTGTTATCTTGAGGCCCACTTGAGGCCCTTCCTCAAGTGGAGGAGTTCAAGTATCTCGGGGTCTTGTTCACGAGTGAGGGAAGGATGGAGCGTGAGATTGACAGGCGGATCGGTGCAGCGTGCGCAGTGATGCGGTCGCTGTATCGGACCGTTGTGGTAAAGAGGGAGCTGAGCCGAAAGGCAAAGCTCTCAATTTACCGGTCAATCTTCGTCCCCCCCCTCACCTATGGTCATGAGCTTTGGGTAATGACCGAAAGAACAAGATCGCGGATACAAGCGGTCGAAATGAGCTTCCTCCGCAGAGTGGCTGGGCGCTCCCTTAGAGATAGGGTGAGGAGCTCAGTCACACGGGAGGAGCTCGGAGTAGAACCGCTGCTACTCCACGTCGAGAGGAACCAGTTGAGGTGGCTCGGGCATCTGTTCCGGATGCCTCCTGGACGCCTCCCTGGGGAGGTGTTCCGGGCATGTCCCACCGGGAGGAGGCCCCGGGGAAGACCCAGGACACGCTGGAGGGACTATGTCTCTCAGCTGGCCTGGAAACGCCTTGGAGTCCCCCCGGACGAGCTGGAGGAGGTGTGTGTGGATAGGGAAGTCTGGGCGTCTCTGCTTAGACTGCTGCCCCCGCGACCCGGCAAAGGATGAAGCGGAAGAAAATGGATGGATGGATGGAAATCGTGTTATCATTTAAACCCCGAGAGTCACTATTTGCCTCTTTGGGCTGAGAGATGATTGGCTACATGAAGGTGGTACTCTTTCCTCACTTATCTGTCGGATGTGACAGAGGAAAAACTGGACTAGCGTCACGGAAAAAATAAAAAATGAAAAGGTTTTCTGGATATTGGTTTGTTGTGAGTAGGTTGCTACAGATACGTACCAGAGACTAAAAACCAGTATCCAGGGAAATTCCTTGTTAACCATGGCTGGAAGATTAACAAGATTCGCCAGAACTGTGGCCAATCACTGCCAGTTAGAACCCTTTAGTACCAGCTCGGTCTGGATAGAACCAGGACCAAGAGGGACTAAGAGTAGAGTAGAGTAGAGTAGGGTAGAGTAGAGTAGGGTAGAGTAGGGTAGAGTAGAGTAGAGTAGGGTAGAGTAGGGTAGGGAAGGGTAGGGTAGGGTAGAGTAGAGTAGGGTAGAGTAGGGTAGAGTAGGGTAGGGTAGAGTAGAGTAGAGTAGAGTAGAGTAGAGTAGAGTAGGGTAGGGAAGGGTAGAGTAGAGTAGAGTAGAGTAGAGTAGGTAGGGTAGGGTAGGGTAGGGTAGAGTAGGGTAGGGAAGGGTAGAGTAGAGTAGAGTAGAGTAGAGTAGGGTAGGGAAGGGTAGAGTAGAGTAGAGTAGGTAGGGTAGGGTAGGGTAGAGTAGGGTAGGGAAGGGTAGAGTAGAGTAGAGTAGAGTAGGGAAGGGTAGAGTAGAGTAGAGTAGAGTAGAGTAGAGTAGGTAGGGTAGGGTAGGGTAGAGTAGGGTAGGGAAGGGTAGAGTAGAGTAGAGTAGAGTAGAGTAGAGTAGGTAGGGTATGGTAGGGTAGGGTAGAGTAGAGTCACACTTTAAAGACACACACTTCACAATTACTTTTTCCGTTCATTAAAACTCTTGAAAATGTGTGAATATAAAGAATCTGTTTAATTTTAAACGTTTTCTACAGTTGTGTAAAAATGTAAATTCACCAAACGCCACAATCTCAGCCTCATTTCAAACATTACAAAAACAGACCTAAAAGTGGTATTTTGTCAGTATTTTTATGTCAGTATTTTTACAATTATGGGCTTTTTCCACGATACAAAAATCCCAAAGGAATGATTATGAACAGTGTTTTTACGGCTCTCTGCCTCCACTCGCTCCACAACAATGTTCCTCTCTTGGGTTCTACAAAGGTTATATATAGACAGTTATACAATGGGGTTATTTTGGTGTTTCTGGTCTGTAAGTACCAGCAATAGCTCTGGTTCCACAGGGCTCTCATGGTCCCGGAGCGAGACCGGAGTGAGACCGGAGCGAGACCGAGGCTGGACTCTGCTCTGGCTTTTTAATGTGATCAGGAGCAGAATGTAGTTATAGACAGAGACAGAGACGACCACACCCAGAATGCATCAGGCTGGAGACGGAGAGGGAGGAAGGAGGAGAAGAAGGGAGTGGAGAGAGAGAGAAACAGAGAGAGAGAGATAGAGATAGAGAGATAGAGATAGTAAGCTTTATTTATATACCGCCTTTCACAGACCAGAGTCTCAAAGCGGTTTACAATTGTTATTTTTTTTTTGGGCATTTGTCTCTCACTCCACACAGAGAAAGGAGTGGGGTCACCGAACAGGAGGCGCATGCCAGACCTATTGTACATATTTTTAGTGGTAGGGGAAACCGGAGTACCCGGAGGAAACCTACGCAGACACAGGGAGAACATGCAAACTCCACTCAGAAAGGCCCTGGTCCGGCCGGGATTCGAACCCAGGACCTTCTTGCTGAGAGGCAAGAGTGCTATCCACTCAGCCACCGTGCCGCCCCAGATAGATAGAGAGAAAAACAGAGAGATAGCGAGAGCGAGATAGAGAAATAGACAGAAAGAGAGAGAGAACAAGAGAGAAAGAGAGAGAGAACGAGAGAGAAAGAAAGAGAGAGAGATAGAAAGAGAGAGAATGAGACAGAGAGAGGAGAGAGAGAGAGAAAGAGAGAGAACGTGGAGAGAAAGGGGGAGAGTGGAGAGAGAGAGAGAACGAGAGAGAAAGAAAGAGAGAGAGAGAACGAGACAGATAGGAGAGAGAGAGAAAGAGAGAGAGCAGGAGAGAGATAAAGAGACAGAGAGAGAGAGAACGAGAGATAGAGAAAGAGAGCAAGAGAGAGACAGAGAGATAGAGAAAGAGAGAGAGACAGAGAGAGAGAGACAGAGAGATAGAGAAAGAGAAAAACAGAGAGAGAGAGAGAGAAAGGGGAGAGTGGAGAGAGCGGTTGGAGGAGGATGTGGACTATTCTTAGCTCCTGGTCTGAGTCTGACATGAGCCGAGGGGCAGGTTATTTATAGCACAGATCACTCTCCACCTTTCCTCTCTCTCTCTCTCTCCTTCTGTCTCTCTCCTCTCTCTCTCTCTCTCTCTCTACTCTCCCCTCTCTCTCCACTTTGTCTATATCTGTCTCTCCCCCTCACTTCCCCTCTTTCTCTCTCTCTCTTTGGTGTATCTCTCTCCACTTACTCTTTCATTCTGTCTCTCTCTCCCCACTCCCCCCCTCTCTCTCTTTTCAGTTTCTCTATATCTGTCTCTCTCTCTCTCCCGACTTTGAGACAAAACCATTTAGTCCCATTGCAGAGTCTTGTTTTAGTCAGAGTGTGTCAGATAAGGATAAAAACACTTTATTTAAGCGTTGATTACCTCATATTTGATGCTATTTTTTACAGTGCAGTGAAGAACATCCACTCACAAAGGCCCAGTCTGGAGGTGGGATCGAGATGGAACCCCCGACCTGCTAACCACTCAACCACTCTGACCCTGACACTGGTGCTTTGCTCAGCGGCTCTCAGATCTCCGTGGTCAGCTGCCCTTTGACCCCTGCAGATAAACGCTCTTCTTCTCTGCTCAGTATTGTCAGTATTGATTTTTATTGATCAGGCGTAAATACTGAGTCCATTGAATGCCAGCCTATTTCAGAACAGGTACTCCCACAGTGCCAGCCATTTATGATGATTTTTCAAGACCCACAGAATATTGTGTACTATGACTATCTGAAATCCGACACCAGATTCTAAAAGAATGGACTGTCTACTTTCCTCAGCAAAAAGAATTTTGTTTATAGCTTTTTTCGTTCCCCTGTAATCCTCCGTTGAGTAGAGAGAAGTTTTACTGAAATCATCAGAAAGTTGAGAAAAAAGAGGCACAACATGTGCACCTACATGTTTTCAAACCATTCAGAGAGCAATGCTGCCACCTGCTGGCTCGATAAAATATGGTCTCAAGTCATCCCCATACATATTAGATACAATAGACATCTGGGAACGTGAAAATAGCGAAAAAGGCATTTGACGTATACTATTTGCTTTGACGTATTTGTGCGTCAATGGGACACAATGAGTTACTATGAAACAGCAGCAGAACATGCAGTAAAACCATAAACACACGATAAACACATGTTGTTTTTGAGACTGGTGTTTACATGTGTCAGCAGGATCTATCTATCTATCTATATCTATCAATCTATCTATCTATCTACCAATAATATTTTGTAATGTCTACAAAATGCCTGTAGTTTCTGGCCTCCATCCATCTTTATGGATAAAACAGCTTTATCCGTGCCTGTTTCGCGGGGGCAGCAGTCTGAGCAGAGACACCCAGACTTCCCTCTCCACACACTTCCTCCAGCTCCTCTGGGGGAATCCGTTTTGTTTTGTTCATGTTACTATTTAATTTATTTTACCTAAACTCATCTGCTATTTCAGTCGGTGTGTGCCTGAAGTCCATGCACAAGACATTTGACCCGGTCCGAAAGAACAAACCAAACAAAAGTATTTGAAGAGTTCAGATTTGTCTCTTGTTGTCCTGAGTTGACCGTCTCTGTGGGTGAACGTCACCGCAGCGCCCTCTGCTGGTGAGACCGCAGCAGTGCGCCAGCGTCACACAAGACATCATTTTTCACCTCAGTTTCAGACTCAAATTCAATTGGTACAAGTTTTACAAGTATAAGAATGTAAAAAGAGAAAACCAATATTATACAGTCAGAGTCTACATTCTCCATCGTGATCTGGTCTATAAGACTGTACTCTCACGGTCAAATGTTATTGTAAACATTGCTGGAGGAATCTGGTTCTGATCTCTCTCTTTCTCTCTATCTCTCCATCTCTCTCTTTTTCTCCCGTTGTCTCTCTCTCTGTCCCTCCATTTCTCTCTCTCCCTTTGTCTCTCTCTCCTTCACACACAGTAAACCCCACAGTCTGTCATTATGTATCTCTGTATCTACAAATAATAATTTTAATCTACAAAGCACCGGTAGTTACTGAGGACTGCAGTAGTTTTTGGACTCCATCCATACATCCATTTTCTTCCGCTTCATCCGTACCTGTTTTGAGGATGAAGCAGTCTGAGCAGAGATATATAAAAAAAACATTGGTCTCTACCCCTTATGGACCAATGGCTCTATGTGTTTTTATCACTGCACACACTACTGTTGTGATTTTGGGCGATACAAAAATAAATGGAATTGAACTGAACATAGAGCCATTGATCCATAAATGTGTTGAAGGTTCAGTCTGACCCTCACAGACTCTAACAGACTCTAACAGACCCTTCTGCATCGGAAAGAAAACACTCTAAACCCCGTGGGAAAATTGAGAAACCTCGGGGACATCATTCCTCATATTCTTTGTTTAAAGTTGGGTCGAAAAACAGAAACAACAGCAAGAAGTTCGAGGTTTGATTTCACTTCCACAGACAGGGCCTTTCTGTGTGTTTGCAGTGTCTGTGTAGGTTTCCTCCAGGTGCTCCAGGTTTCCTCCATGTGTTAAATGTCTTTCTTTTCTTCCCATAGGTTAAAACTTACCATTAGCTGTCTTCATTATTATTATTATTATTATCTCTCCACATATTCTTGTTTGTTTGTTGTATGTACGTTACTTTGCAAAATCAAATAAAGCTTGAAAAAAAATAAAAAAATGTTGCGTAACTTAAACCGTAACCCAAGTTCTCCAAGATCGCTACTCGGATTTAGGGCAAAATAAGAATTGAATTGAAATATTTACAGTATACACATAATAAAAAGAGACAGAGACAGATGTAGGTCAACTTGTCTATTTAATATATAAAATACGGTAAAACATACGCAAAAAGGGGAGCGGGAGTCGAGGAGGGGACCAATGGATACTTTGGTACGATAACAAACACTTTTGTAAAAGCAGTATAGAATTTGTAATAACATATCAGTGCATACTTTAATTATGAAAATATACACAAACTGTATCATTCTCCAAAAACAACAATAGAATTCTTTTTTTTTTTTACAACAAAAAGCCAAGGACTAGCCAAACACAATATATTAGCTATTATTTATCATATTTTTGTATTTTTTCAGTGTTTTTCGGGTCATTGTGTGTGTGTGTGAGAGACTGGTGAGGTCTATATATAAAGTCACTCTTCCCCATGCACCGACATCCTGGTGTATTCATAAATAAATTAGCGTCCAAACCTTTTTCTGCTCGTCTCTAAAAAAAAAAACGTGCAATAATACGCCCCCAGAAAAGCAAAAAAAATACAATCAAAACAAAACAAATCCAACTCCCCCCTCCCCCAAAACAAAAAAAACCCCGGAAAACAAAAAATATTTATAGAATAATTATTATAGTCAAAAATCCAACTGAAAAACAGAATTGTAACGCAAGATTTCTTCATCGTCACGGCGACAGCAACAGAATAACGTCACATTTTTTCAACCAAGAAGAAAGCAAAAAGAGAGAGAGAGACTTTTGAAGCTGGAGAGAGGGTCTTTCTCCGGACGATTGTCAAAATGTGATTCCAGCAAAGACTCAGGACACGAGCCCGGACCGCCGCAGACCTCAATCCACTGGAGACCTCTGTTTTGGGCTAAAACCAGGACTTTTTTTGGGGCGAGGTCGGTAAACAGATATTAGACATTAGACTAGAACCAGGAAGTAGGACCACATTAGTCCCGGTCTCAGGTCTCCGCGCTGGCTCCTGTGGCTCAGAGAATAGACTTTAAAGCCGCATGTAAAATCCTGGGTGTGTTTTTCACTGTTTTTGAGACGTTTTTCAGACGTGACACCGGCTCGGAAAAATATCACAGACCCGCTCTCGATACGAACTGATGCATTCTGGGAGGAGGTGCAGGACTCTTGTGTCTCAGTCGATAAAACTGTTAAATGACATTGAGTTAACACAGGTTTTTTATTTTTTTATCTGAGCACATTCTGACTGTGTTAAAAAAAAAAGCCGAATTAGTCTTATTTCAAGATTTGTTGCTATATTTTTCAATCCAAGGGCGACATTTTTTAAAGCGGTTCAGAATGAGCTCAAATGAAGACAAATTTTTGCCAAATTTTGAGCAATTTTTGTCTAATTTTTCAGTTTTTACAGTTTATTTTCTATATCTTTCTTCTGAATATGTGATGCTACTCCTCCTGCCTCATTGGTGAGTGAAACGTAACGTAAATATAAACTTGTTTCTGTGTGATTAAAGGTCCAGTGGTGTGAGGTCCGGTGGCGGCGCTCGTACCTGTGCTTGTACCTGTGCTCAGTCCTCTCCTGCGGCGGAGGATCTGAGAGACATCCTTCAGATAAACATGGCTTTAGTTCAGAAAGCTTTTGATCCAAGTGACCTCAGGGTTCAGCGAGGGCAGGGCGTCCGTGGCTCCGTGTGTGTGTGTGTGTGTGTGTGTGTGCGTGTGGGTGTATGTGTGTGTCTGTGTGTGTACGTGTGTGTGTGTGCGTGTGGGTGTATGTGTGTGTGTGTGTGGTCTCCAAAACGTTTGTGTCTAATGTATTTGTTTAGACACCGGTCCGGCTCGTCAGAAAAGCTGCGAGTGCCACATGGAAAGAACAATGCCTTTGTCCAAGAAATAAATAATATTAAATTAGACATTAAATAAAAGTCAGAACGTGTAAAAAGCACATTTTGTCGATAATCATTTGTGAAATTCGTCTCACTTCATCTTAACTTATCGTTTCAGCGTAAATGTTCAAATATTACACTGTTTTTGTGTAATGTCGATGTTCAACAATATTCTACAGGATCAGAGACTGAGGCGACAATGACACATGGCCCTGTGTGTGTCTGTGTGTGTCTGTGTGTGTGTGTGTCTGTGTGAGTCTGTGTGTGTGTGTCTGTGTGAGTCTGTGTGTCTGTGTGAGAGTGTGTGAGTCTGTGTGAGAGTGTGTGTGTGTGTGTCTGTGTGTGTCTGTGTGTGTGTGTGTCTGTGTGAGAGTGTGTGAGTCTGTGTGTCTGTGTGAGAGTGTGTGAGTCTGTGTGAGAGTGTGTGTGTGTGTCTGTGTGTGTTGGGGGGAGGTAAAGTGCGCTCCATAGCGAGAGTCCTCTTGTGTGTGTCTCTCTCTGAAACAGTCTCGTCACCGCGGCTACATCTTCCCTTTGCTCGACAGCGCCCCCTTCTGTCCCCACTCTGTATTTACACACAACAACCCCGAGCATCATCCAGCCACCTCCCGAGCTCCTATATACATCCCTGTCGTCTGTGAAGAGTTAAATATATAGAATTTTCCGACCAAGAAAGCCACAAAGATTACATTATATACATTGTACCCTTAAAACCCCGCCCTATTCTGCTTTAATCTATATCAATCCATTCAAACGAACGTCACAAAAATAATCTCAGCTGTGTGCATTGGCGTGTGTGAGAGATAGTACAATTGTGACATTTTTTTTTGCCTGTTTTAAAAAAGAAAAACAACCGCTTGAGGTAAACAAAACACACACAGCACACGCACACAATTGTTGCATTTGTCGTTCCGGGAAAAAAAAAAAGAATCGCAGAGTCCTCGGAGCCAACGTAGCTCGTCCCTGATTCAAAATGGCGCAGTCTTATATACCTCGAATACAGCGTCTGTTCCTTGCCGCTAGCATGTTAGCATGTAGCATCGTGTCCAAAATAGCTTGACAAAAAATTGTGTGAAAAAGGCCCAGATTCTACAGCAAAAAAACAAAATCCACAAAAAGCGATTGGGCTCCTTTAAAAAAAAACAATGGTAGAATTGTCGAAATTGCCAGTGAGATGGCGGCCATCTTGGAGTGGGGTTTGGGGAGGTTAGCGAGCGTCGGCGACAATCTTCAAACGTCAAATGTAGCGGTTCTTGAAGTTGATGGGAAATCCCTGGTTTGGTGGATTCGCTCCTTTTCGGGAGGTTAGCGTGAGAATACAGTAGAGTTTGAATGTCGATGCACATTGATAGAAAGTGTCCAATGAGATGTGGATATGGGTGTTAGCATGCTAGTGCTAGTGCTAGTGCAGTCGGGGAGTAGCAAGGATGTGATCACCGCCGGCAGATAGAAGACCGAAGGGATAACAAAGGGTTGGTTGGCTGTGTCTAAACTGTGCGATACATAAAAACTTGCCTTTAACTGCAGCTGCTGGTATAAGCATAACATAATAAAGTCGTAATTATGGGATGAAAATGTTGTTTTGTGAAAGGATTAGTCTATAGCAGAAAGGTCAAACTCAGGGGCCGAAAAAAATAAGTAGGAAGTGGTCGAGGGCCAAATCAATAGATGGGATTTCATTTTCTTGTTTTTTGTACAAATTGTTTTTTACATTATGAAGGTATTTTGACAATACTTTTATGTGACATGAGTTGGTTATTATTTTCTGCTTGATTGTTATGAAAACAAAATGTGTTTATTGTTTAGATTTAACCAGAAGTGGACCAAATATGGATTTACACACATTGTTTTATATTGAACTATTTAATGATGATGGGTAAAATTTTTAGAAATCATGAAATTTGGTTGTTTTAAAAGATAGATCCTGTGGTCGCTCATTATCATCAATGCTGCAAGTTCATAATAATAATAAAAAATCATGTTAGGGGCCATGGAAAAATATATAACTAAATCAGTTTGACAACTTCAATAATACATAAAGATACATAAGTAAATACGTCAGAATCGTTTTGATATATTTTTCGGATTTCAACATTTCTGGCCGTTCTACGTACCTACGGTTGTATGAAAATGTGGCAGCGGTTTATTAATGCTAACGGCTAACTGTTGATCTGCTTGTCAAAACCTATCATCAGATTGCAGAAGCTAAGCAGTGCAAGGAAAGGGCAATACATGCATGGGAGACCGCAGTGGGACGGCTGGGGCTCTAGTGCAAACTGTTGTTGTGTCCTTGGGCAAGACACGTCCCCCACATGGATCTGGAGTGAGTGTGAATGACAGGAAGTGGCCGTGAAGCTACGTTTAGCATTAGCATTAGCATTCACTCCGGCATCACAACACTGTCTCTTTTGAATGTCTGCAGCCGTGAACACATCCTTGGACTCATTTGTGTGTCTGTGTGTGCGTCTGTGTGTGTGTGTGTCTGTGTGTGTGTGTGTCTATGGGTGCGTGTGTGTGTGTGTGTCTGTGTTGGGGAAAAAATTGATTCGGTTCAGTATCGCGATATTGTACGCAGACAATTTTTAACTATGTTGTCCTCTTGTTATGACTCTATGATGTCTGCTTGTTGTGACTCTATGATGTCTGCTTGTTGTGACTCTATGACGTCTGCTTGTTGTGACTCTATGACGTCTGCTTGTTGTGACTCTATGATGTCTGCTTGTTGTGACTCTATGGTGTCTGCTTGTTATGACTCTATGATGTCTGCTTGTTATGACTCTATGATGTCCTCTTGTTATGACTCTATGATGTCTGCTTGTCGTGACTCTATGATGTCTGCTTGTTGTGACTCTATGACGTCTGCTTGTTGTGACTCTATGACGTCTGCTCGTTGTGACTCTATGACGTCTGCTTGTTGTGACTCTATGATGTCTGCTTGTTGTGACTCTATGTCTGCTTGTTATGACTCTATGACGTCTGCTTGTTGTGACTCTATGATGTCTGCTTGTTGTGACTCTATGATGTCTGCTTGTTGTGACTCTATGACGTCTGCTTGTTGTGACTCTATGACGTCTGCTTGTTGTGACTCTATGATGTCTGCTTGTTGTGACTCTATGGTGTCTGCTTGTTATGACTCTATGATGTCTGCTTGTTATGACTCTATGATGTCCTCTTGTTATGACTCTATGATGTCTGCTTGTCGTGACTCTATGATGTCTGCTTGTTGTGACTCTATGACGTCTGCTTGTTGTGACTCTATGACGTCTGCTCGTTGTGACTCTATGATGTCTGCTTGTTGTGACTCTATGATGTCTGCTTGTTGTGACTCTATGTCTGCTTGTTATGACTCTATGACGTCTGCTTGTTGTGACTCTATGACGTCTGCTTGTTATGACTCTATGATGTCTGCTTGTTGTGACTCTATGATGTCCTCTTGTTATGACTCTATGATGTCTGCTTGTCATGACTCTATGATGTCTGCTTGTTGTGACTCTATGACGTCTGCTTGTTGTGACTCTATGACGTCTGCTTGTTGTGACTCTATGACGTCTGCTTGTTGTGACTCTATGATGTCTGCTTGTTGTGACTCTATGATGTCTGCTTGTTGTGACTCTATGATGTCTGCTTGTTATGACTCTATGATGTCCTCTTGTTATGACTCTATGATGTCTGCTTGTCGTGACTCTATGATGTCTGCTTGTTATGACTCTATGACGTCTGCTTGTTATGACTCTATGACGTCTGCTTGTTATGACTCTATGATGTCTGCTTGTTATGACTCTATCACGTCTGCTTGTTATGACTCTATGATGTCTGCTTGTTGTGACTCTATGATGTCTGCTTGTTATGACTCTATGATGTCCTCTTGTTGTGACTCTATGACGTCTGCTTGTTATGACTCTATGATGTCTGCTTGTTATGACTCTATGACGTCTGCTTGTTATGACTCTATGATGTCTGCTTGTTGTGACTCTATGATGTCTGCTTGTTATGACTCTATGATGTCCTCTTGTTGTGACTCTATGACGTCTGCTTGTTATGACTCTATGATGTCTGCTTGTTATGACTCTATGATGTCCTCTTGTTGTGACCTGCGATATGTTAAAAATCGCAATAATATCGAATTTTGGCCCAAATATCGCAATACTGTTGAATCGTCACATTTTTGCGAATTCCAACCCCTAGTCTGTGTGTGTGTGTCTGTGTGTCTTTGCGTGTGTGTGTGTGTGTGTGTGTGTCTTTGCGTGTGTGTGTGTGTGTGTCTGACAGATGCATGTGCTTGTCTCTCATTCAGGGATTCTCTTTGCTCTAACGGGACACACATAGTTCTCTTCCTCCTCCTTCTGCTCATCGCTCGGTCTCCTCTATGTCACCCACGCATCCAGTCTCATCCTCTTCACACTGGCCCCGTCCTGGTCCTGTGGCTCCGCAGACGACGGCCTCAGCAGGATCATCGACTGCTGCTGCTGCTGCTGCTGTTGCTGCTGCTGCTGCACTAGCGCCCCCTGCTGGTGCTGCCCGAACTCCAAGGCCTCGCGCTCGCCGCTGCCCTCGTACGAGCTGCCGTTACTGCTCAGGGAGTCCACGGGGGATCGGCCCTGGCCCCCCGCGTCCAGCCTCAGGGCCCCGGGGTAGATTGAGACCAGGCCTTGATGGGAGGAGCCTCCGGGGATCTGGATGTGGTTGATGTGGTTGAGGGCCTGGCTGAGGGAGTTGGGGGTGCTGCGGTCGCGGTTGGGGGACACGGGTTCTGTTTTGATGCTGACGTTGGTGTTGATTGACAGGGCCGTGCCGGGAGAGAGGTGGCTGACCGGGCTGAAGAGGAAACACAAAAGAAAAATGGATTAGATTGAGTTGATATGATCATTTGCAGTAAAACCACATTGGAATACACGTGCAAGAGTCCACAGTGTGCACCAGACAAGTACAGACAGCAAGAAAAAGTGATCAGAGAGAGGTTCCAGAGAGAGATATTTGAGAGAGACCAGAGAGAGATTAGAGAGAGACCAGAGAGGGACCAGAGAGAGACCAGAGAGAGACTAGAGAGGGATCAGAGAGAGACCAGACAAAGACCAGAGAGGGACCAGAGAGGGACCAGAGAGGGACCAGAGAGGGACCAGAGAGAGACCAGAGAGAGACCAGAGAGAGACCAGAGAGAGACTAGAGAGGGATCAGAGAGAGACCAGAGAGAGACAAGAGAGGGATCAGAGAGAGACCAGAGAGAGACTAGAGAGGGATCAGAGAGAGACCAGAGAGAGACCAGACAAAGACCAGAGAGGGACCAGAGAGAGGCCAGAGAGGGACCAGAGAGGGATCAGAGAGAGACCAGAGAGAGATTATAGAGAGACCAGAGAGAGGCCAGAGAGAGACCAGAGAGAGATCAGAGAGAGGCCAGAGAGAGACCAGAGAGAGAGACCAGAGAGAGACCAGAGAGAGAGACCAGAGAGAGAGACCAGAGAGAGACCAGAGAGAGACCAGAGAGAGACCAGAGAGAGATTAGAGAGAGATTAGAGAGAGACCAGAGAGAGATTAGAGAGAGACCAGAGAGAGATAAGAGAGAGACCAGAGAGAGATTAGAGAGAGAGACCAGAGAGACTAATGAGAGACCAGAGAGAGACCAGAGAGAGATCAGAGAGAGGCCAGAGAGAGACCAGAGAGAGACCAGAGAGAGAGACCAGAGAGAGACCAGAGAGAGACCAGAGAGAGACCAGAGAGAGATTAGAGGGAGACCAGAGAGAGACCAGAGAGAGATTAGAGACAGCACATTCTGACTGAGCCGTAAAACCAGATTTTCCAATGGGACAAAGCAAAATGATCTTGTTTGAAAAATATACCATAAATGTCTCCTTTGAAAAATTCTTAAAATCAGACTAAATGCCTTTGTCTCAAAGAAGAATCTAGTTTTAACACAGTCTGTCATATTAAGGTAAAAACCACTCAATGAATGCATTTATTACCTCATATTTTATCATTTTTTTTGCGGTGTAGAAATAAGTTAAAAAGTAAAAGCAGCAATTGTCACCGTGACACAAAGCAACAAAACCAGCTTCAAAAACAAGTGCAAAGACCATAAATGGCTTTTCCACGTGTTAATCGCGTTGTGTGGTAACAGTGCAGTGTGCCGAAGTCGCCAGCAGAGGGCACTATGGTATCTGGGTTTCAGAGTGAGAAGTGTTCGTCAGGGCAAAGCAAAGTGTTGAAACTGTTACGTGTCATAAAAGAAAGCAAACTCTTTTATCTCCTCAAAAATATTGTCATGTTTTATCACACTATTAAAAAATAGATACATAATTCAAACGCTTTTCAAAATAATGGTCATTCTTGTTGGATTGTGTTGAGTAACTATTTGAGTCAATTCAATGTATTTGTAAATCGCCCTAAATCACTGCAACTGTCGTCTCGGAGGACTCTACCAAGCTGTCGATTCACAGACAACATTCACAGACGAGAGGGAGAGGCCAGAGAGAGAGACCAGAGAGAGAGGCCAGAGAGAGAGACCAGAGGGAGAGGCCAGAGAGAGAGGCCAGAGAGAGAGGCCAGAGAGAGAGACCAGAGAGAGAAAGGCCAGAGAGAGAGACCAGAGGGAGAGGCCAGAGAGAGAGGCCAGAGAGAGAGGCCAGAGAGAGAGACCAGAGAGAGAGACCAGAGAGAGAGACCAGAGAGAGAGGCCAGAGAGAGACCAGAGAGAGAGACCAGAGAGAGAGGCCAGAGAGAGAGGCCAGAGAGAGAGACCAGAGAGAGACCAGAGAGAGAGACCAGAGAGAGAGGCCAGAGAGAGAGACCAGAGAGAGACCAGAGAGAGAGACCAGAGAGAGAGGCCAGAGAGAGAGGCCAGAGAGAGAGACCAGAGAGAGACCAGAGAGAGAGACCAGAGAGAGAGACCAGAGAGAGAGGCCAGAGAGAGAGACCAGAGAGAGACCAGAGAGAGAGACCAGAGAGAGACCAGAGAGAGACCAGAGAGAGAGACCAGAGAGAGACCAGAGAGAGAGACCAGAGAGAGAGACCAGAGAGAGACCAGAGAGAGAGGCCAGAGAGAGAGACCAGAGAGAGACCAGAGAGAGAGACCAGAGAGAGACCAGAGAGAGACCAGAGAGAGACCAGAGAGAGACCAGAGAGAGACCAGAGAGAGAGACCAGAGAGAGAGGCCAGAGAGAGAGGCCAGAGAGAGAGACCAGAGAGAGACCAGAGAGAGAGACCAGAGAGAGAGGCCAGAGAGAGAGGCCAGAGATGGACCTGTGAGTGTTCTGACCAATCAGTGAGACCCTAATACTTTTCCTCCATCTGTAGCAGTCACATCTCTGACCTGAGGCCCTGGTTCTTCTGACCACCGCCCTCTGGTCCCCCATGTGCAGGACCAGGACCAAGACCAGGACCAGGACCAAGACCAGAACCAAGACCAGGACCAGGACCAGGACCAGGACCAGGCCTCTGAAACTGCAGGGGCTGATGGGAAGTGTCACAATCCCCCAGCTCTCTCCCTCTCTCTCCCTCTTTCTCACACTGTCTCTCTCCCCCCCTCTCTCTCTCTCTCTCTCTGTGCCATCTTGATCTCTTGCTTTCACTCAGTCTATCTTCGAGTGCTCTCTAAGCTTCTTGAATTTTCATTTAATTTTACGGTTACTACTTTTCTCTCCACGTTGTTGCGGAGCTTGGCGTGTCCTGCCTGAAGGTTTGGGAGGGAATCAGAAATATACAATATACTGTACTTACAAAAGGAATCAGTACTGACGCTGCTAAATCAAGAGGACCATGAATGTTTACAGACACATGGTCCAGACACATGGTCCTTGGTAAATATACAATCTACATTTATACGTCTTTATATCATATCTATACTGATGCCAACTTGTGCAGTACAGATATGTAACTGAGTCCTGGGTCTACAGCCTCAGTCCTGGGTCTACAGTGTCAGAGCCAGAGTTTTTTTGCGTGAACATTTTACTTCCTGTTTGGAGTCTTGGGACAAACAACAAGATTTTTTGCGTTAAAAAAAAGTTAGGAACCTGAGCTTTAAGTAAAAGACTTCGACTTCTGTTTTCTCTCTTTCAAAGGAAGTAACACTAGTACTTTTCAACAACCTCTCTCTTCCTCCTCTCTCTCTCCCTCTTCTCTCTCTCAATCTTCCTCCTCTCTTTCTCACACGCTCTCCCTCTTCCTCTGCTCTCTTCCTCCTCTCTCTCTCTCTTTCTCCCCATCTTCCTCTCTCCCCTCTCTCTCTTCCTCTCTCTCTCTCTCTCTTCCTCCTCTCTCCATCACCCTGAGTTGACAGCTTGTCTTTAGGACGCTACCACCGCTGTCACCTCTCTTGCCCCCCTCCCCACAATCTCTCTCTTCCTCCCCTCTCTCTCTCTCTCTCCATCTTCCTCTCTCTTTCTCTCTCCATCTTCTTCCTCCCTCTCTCTTGCTCCTCACTCTCTCTCTCTTCCTCCTCTCTCCATCAGCCTGAGTTGACAGCTTGTCTTTAGGACGCTGCCACCGCTGTCACCTCTTTGCCCCCCCTCCCACCTCCCTCCTCCCTCCTCCTCCCCCTCCCTCACCCCTTCACCCCCTCAGGCCTGACGGGAGCGATCTGAATTTTAAGATCCCAATTACGGCGCCTGGCCCCTGGGGTGTGTTCTAATGTGTCATATCAGGAGCCATCTGCGGGGCCCCGGCTCTAATATTCCCTCAATTACCGGAGGAGACGGGGAATTCAGAGCGCTCCGGCGAGATCCGTGACACCTGCGAGACTTTCGGAGCCAACGAGATGAATTTGGGCTGAATTTATGCAGCGGTGAAAGTAAGATTGTGACTTTGGGAAGAGTATGGCCACAGAAAAATATAATACAAATAATACATTGGTTTTATACAGAACTCTGGCTCTGACACACACACACACACACACACACACACACACACACACACACACACACACACACACACACACACACACACACACACACACACACACACACACACACACACACACACACACACACACACACACACACACACACACACACACACACACACACACACACACACACAACTCATCCCAGACTCATTCTAATGGGGGTGAGGTGTCTTGCCTAAGGACACATAAACAGCCGCCCCACTCTGCAAATAAGTGCAGAACAAACTCCAGCCCTGGTTCTGAGACGTCTCTGTTCTGCTCAAAAAGTCTCTTCCTCAGACTCAGAGAAAACTCCCTGGACACTCTCCAGCCTCTCTCTCTCTCCCCCCTCTCTCTTCCTTCTCTCTCTTTCCCACCCTCTCACCCACTTCCTATTCCTTTCTCTCTATTTCCCCCTCCCTGGTTCTCTCCCCTCTCTCCTTCCATCCCTCCCTCTCTCTCTCCTCTCCCTCCTCTCTCTCGTCTCTCCCTCCTCTCCCTATCTCTTTCCCTCCCTCTCCCTCACTCCGTCTCTCCCTCTCCCTCCCTCCCTCTCTCTCTCTCTCCCCCCTCTCCCTATCCATTTCTCTCTCTTTCACTCTCCCTGCTTCTCTCTCCTCCTCTATCTCTCTCTCCTCCAATCTCCCTGCCTCCTTCTTCTCTCCCTCTCTCCCTGCCTCCCTCCTCTCCCTCCCTCCCTCCTTCCCTCTCTCCCTCCCTCTCTCTCTCCCTCACTCCCTCTCTCTGCCCATGGTCCACTTCATCAAGGCCGGCTCTGTTGCTGGCGGCTGCAGGTAGATGGATGGGGGTGCCATGGGGGTGCTGTTGCCATGGCGAGGGCAGAACAGCCGACTCAGCGGCGCCCTGACAGTGATGAAGGCCCCGGTCCACCCCGGTCCACCCCGGTCCCCGACACAGGCACATGTTCGGCCTTCTCCCCGAATGACCTGATTCTGAGGAGCAGCTGGTGTTGGAGACGACACAGAAACTACAGAACACGCCGTGATTTCTGCTGCGGCGCCGAGAACAGAACGTGGACCTGAGACCAGTTTCCTACAGCCTGGTCTGTCCACACCATCGTACTCATTTCATTTCGTACTAAGGTCTGGATCTGCTCCATTTAGCTCTGTTAACAGGTGGGAGGGGTTAACTCCTTTTGCAGATTGAAACGATTGGATCTGAGTTTACCCTGACGTATGTAATGAGCCCGAGTCTGTCGTTAGCATTCAGCATTTAGCCTAGCTTTAGCTATCTCCTTTGCCGCTAACGAAGCCCGTGGTGAGTAGCGCCACAATTTTTTCCAGCGATTACATTTGCTAAACATTCCTCTTGCTCCGGCTTCAATTTCTTGATAAAACCAGACTGGGTTTCTTTACTATCGCATTCTTCGCCATCCCCAAACTACAACCTGCCCGTTCGACGCAAACTCTTGACGTCACCCACAACTAACTACAACACCCGCCTCCCGCGCTCTCTGATTGGTCGGTCGAAATTCAACCAATTGTAATCGCTAACACAGGGACCAGACCCAGACGTTACATACAGTGAAATGATAGTTGAGCGGAGTGTACGGATGGATGAGGCCAGGACAGGATTCTTCCAAATTTTAGGAAAGAACCGCCCTCTCCACTTTTTGACCAAAACTCTCTGGTCTTATTGGACGAGCACGAATCACCAGAATGATGGACATTTAGGAGAACAAAATGGACTTGATTATCCACCTGGAAGTAGAAAATCCTCCTGATAAGATAAGATAAGACTTTTTACACGTGAGCAAAAAGACAGGAAATGTGCGTTTAAAAGGTTAAAATTCGTGTCTCTTGAGCAAGATATTTTATGTACAATAAGAAAACAAAAGGGGAAAGGCAAGGCAAGTTTATTTGTATAGCACAATTCATACACAAGGCAACTCAAAGTGCTGAACAAGATAGCATTAAAATCATAAATAATCACAGAACATTAAAAAGAAAGCTAAAAATATAAAATCCCTCAGTTGTATGCACAGCTAAACAGAACTGTTTTTAACCTGGTTATAAACATTGTCAGAGAGGAGGCCTGTCTCACATCTTCAGGAAGATTGTTCCATATTTTAGCAGCATGAGTCTGAAAAGCAGCCTCCCCATGTTTAGTTCTGACTCTGGGCACTGACAGGAGTGAAGTCCCTGTGCTCCTCAGAGTCCCAGCAGGAGTCCAGTCCCTGTGCTCCTCAGAGTCCAGTCCCTGTGCTCCTCAGAGTCCAGTCCCTGTGCTCCTCAGAGTCCAGTCCCTGTGCTCCTCAGAGTCCGGGCTGGTTCATATGGTACTAACATGTCACTAATATATTTTGGTGCGA
>OZ035829.1:37085474-37160474 GCA_964034765.1 Knipowitschia caucasica | reverse complement strand
TATCTGTCTATCACTAATAATTGTGATCCACAGCCCTCTGGTGTTTTGCAAATCTCACATACTGTATATTCAAAAATCCATATTAGCAGCAAAAGTGCTTGAATCCAAACAATCCCAATTCCTTCTGGTGACTCACAACGACAGATCCAAATATATTATGCAACACTACCAACTGCGTGCTCTGATCTCCAATCAAACCCCTCCAAATCCACGCGCCACGCCAATAAACTCCACAATTCCTGCTAATTTCTTTTGACAAGCGCTCCCCGTTCGAACGCTTCCTTCTGGTTTTCCATTAGCAGGAATTACAGCCCAACACGCAGCATCGGGAGCGGCTCCGGAGCCAGCGGAGTGACGGTTAAATAGCGGCAAAGTTAAATTTTAATGCGTGGAACATGGCAGGCGCGTGCAGCGGAGTCTGGGAGTTGAAAAACGCCTCCCAGAGACCGTCTTTCATGGCGGCTGTCACATTGTTGTTTGTGACACTTCCAAAGGCGTCTCAGATCCCCGCGTTAGGTGCCACCTCCAACTCCGACAACACAAGAACGAGCACAAGGCGAGAGGGAGACGGAGCAGGTCTTTTTAAAAAAACAGCAGGTGAGAGAACGGGAAGAGGCAACGTGACGAGAGGAGGCAGAGGAGAGATGGGGATGTTACGGTCTCTGTCTGAGGGTTGTTAAGGCAGAGACGGATTTAAAGCTAGAGATAGAAGAAGATAGACATACAACCTGCGATACTTTTGTAATCTTAAGTGAAACCTGGAATCCTCTATAGCTCTGTGCCACACTCATCATTTTGGCCTAAAACATCCAGGTTAGAGGTAAATAAGGGTACGTTAGGAGACCATTTCTGTACTCATCGGTGCAAATTTAGAACATTCTAATCAACGTGGATCATTCTTGGTCCTAAAGATACATTATTGAGCCTTTTGGGGCTAACCTAGGTTCACCCATGGTACAAATTTGAGCCCAGAGGGTAAAATGTTGGCCCCATGTAAGGACTATTTTCAATGAATGTGGATGAATACTGTACATGAACAACAGCAGCAATGAGGAAGGACACTAGCTGCGTTTCCATTGAGCATCAAATTTCGAAATTTGAATTTGCGCATCATAAAATGTCTAATGGAAACGCGCAAATTTCGAATAAACCACAGTTTTTCAATAAAAAGTTAATGCGCTTAAAATAGGTGGTTTTTTGGACGTATCGAAATTAAGTTTTTCGCAAAACGGCAATGGAAACACTTATTTCGATATAGCGGAGGAAGCCGAGCTGAGCTTTATTCAGTGAGTTTTGGCTGCGCTTCGTGTGGAGACTTGGGAGATACGTGGGAGAGGCATGGGGAGAGACGGGGGTGAGGCATGGGGGAGAGACGGGGGAGAGACGGGGAGGAGACGGGGGAGAGATGGGGGAGAGACGGGGGAGAGACGGGGGAGAGACGGGGAGGAGACGGGGGAGAGACGGGGGAGAGACGGGGAGGAGACGGGGGAGAGACGGGGGAGAGACGGGGGAGACAGACAGGCAAGACCCGTGTCTATGGTTCTGTGCGCGCGTCTATGGTCCGCGCTCGGTACATGACCACGCGCGTTCGCGGAGCTGTCAAAGCAGCCACAGTTTCTCCCGGGGTCAGAGAGGATGAGAGCCGCAGCAGAAGTCAAGACATTAATATATCTCACGTAAATCAAAGTGTTGTTTACTTCTGTTGCCATGTTGACGTACTAGAAACTAGTGAATAAACGTGCGAAAATAGTGTAAACTTATTCGAATATGTCTTAATGGAAACGGCCGCTGTTGCGAATTACAGGTTTTTCGAATTTTGAAATGTATCGAAAAAGTTTTTGCGCATTATTCAATGGAAACGCAGCTACTGTTGGTAGTGCTTCGGTTTTCAGATAATTTTCCCGCTGCGAGGACCCCGGACTTGGACATCTCATGCACGTCTCACGACAGCTGAAGCCAACCAAGATGGCCGACATAAAGTCTGTGAATTGTAAAAAAAAAAGTTCGAATACGAGCAACTATAGACGCAAATGTCACTTTTAATGCAATTTGAGGCGAGATGTTGATGGTTCCATGTTCTGATGTGTGGGTTTTAAGAGTCAAAGTTTTGTGTAAATTTGGTTTAAGTTAAATTATTCTGATTTAATATTGAAGATATAAAGTCACATGGCAAAGAAGACGGTTATGATCCAAGGCACTCACAATTCAACCACAATTATGGACATTGGTCGTCTCCCTCTTGGTCCTCAATAGTTCTATGTGTTTTTCATCATCCATTCATCATCATCATCATCATCTCCAGTTCATATACAGCAACATAATCCTGGTTCAAGAAGCACGAAGGAGAGAACAGAGAAGCACCAACGGACACAGATACAGATACACACTGCAGTTGTCACGTCTTGTGCGTTTGATTTTAACATGTTTTTTTCCCGGCTGTCGCCGCGGCTTCCCTGGGCTAAAGCCTGACACCAGCAGCCTGCCAATCTGCACTGACAGCTCCTCTAATAAGCACCAGTCACTCACAGTCACAACACATCTGGTTCACAGGTTAGAGGGGTGAAGTGCCTTGCCCAAGGTCACAACAGCAGCACTCACGGGTCTGAGCAGAAACCACCGCTGCAGGAGGAGGAAGAAGAAGAAGAAGAAGAAACCCTGGTTCGTCTGGGTATGAATGGACAGTTGTGGCTGGATGTTGAGGGTGAGTGTGGGTGGTCCTAGGGGGGTGGTCTGTGATGTTAAAGTGCGACTAAACGCCAGTGCCCAGCCTGACTCCGCCCACATGAACAGTTGAAAATTGTCTCTAAAGAAGGGCGTTGCCGGGAGCACCAAGAGACAAGAGGGGGGGCTTATAGTTGGGCGTGGTCTGGGCTGTGATTGACAGCTCGCATGTCAAACAAAAAGGTCGTCATTGCTGCTTAAAGCAATAGTTTACACACCAACTGATCTCACACACTAACTGACGTCACACACACAACTGACGTCACACACACCAACTGACGTCACACACACTAACTGATGTCACACACACAACTGACGTCACCAACACCAACTGACGTCACACACACTAACTGATGTCACACACACCAACTGACGTCACACACACCAACTGATCACACACACCAACTGACGTCACACACACCAACTGACGTCACACACACCAACTGACGTCACACACACCAACTGACGTCACACACACTAACTGATGTCACACACACCAACTGACGTCACACACACCAACTGATCACACACACCAACTGACGTCACACACACCAACTGACGTCACACACACCAACTGACGTCACACACACCAACTGACGTCACACAAACCAACACACCAACTGACGTCACACACACCAATTGACGTCACACAAACCACGTCACACACACCAACTGACGTCACACGCACCAACTGACGTCACACACCCTAACACACCAACTGACGTCACACGCACCAACTGACGTCACACACCCTAACACACCAACTGACGTCACACACCAACTGACGTCACACACACCAACTGACGTCACACACACCTACTGACGTCACACACACCACACTGACGTCACACACACCAACTGACGTCACACACACACCAACTGACGTCACACACACCAACTGACGTCACACACACCAACTGACGTCACACACACCAACACACCAACTGACGTCACACACACCAACTGACGTCACACACACCAACTGACGTCACACACACCAACTGACGTCACACACACCAACTGACGTCACACACACCAACACACCAACTGACGTCACACACACCAACTGAAGTCACACACACCAACTGACGTCACACACACCAACACACCAACTGATGTCACACACACCAACTGACATCACTCCAGAGCCAATGGAAAGGCCAGGACCAAAATTCAAATGTAGTGCCACCAAAAAGGCAAAGAGGGCGCCACACAGACTGTTTTAGGCTTGAAAGAGAGAGATTTGATCTAATTTGAACTAAAATGTCAAAAAAATGACCAGGAAATGTAGAGAGCACTTTAAGAAACATATTTATGCAGCTTGTTGATTTGGTGTTTAGCTGTTCTAAATGTAGTTACAATTTAGTTTTGTTTTGTTACTACTTTATTATTATTAGTGTTATAACATATGATTGGTGTGATTGTACTGGATTAACATGACGCACATGTACTGTAAAACTCTTAAAAACTGTTAAAACAAATGTAAAGAAAAAATGTGTGTCATTTGAAAACAGATCAGAATCAGTTTCCTTTGAAAGTCTGTGTGTTTTTAAGTGTGGATAAAGACGGTGAGAGTCCTCTGCTCTGCTGCTGTCTGGTGTGTGTCAGATAAAGTGTTTTGGTTCTTCTGTTAGCAGAGAAATTGTAAAGTCGTGATGTTATTACCTTACAATTGTCGGGTAAAGACAACCCAAATAACCTTATTCAACTATGAACTATTTTGTGTGTCCTGTATCCTGATCCCAACCAAAATATACCTGGGTTAGGGTGACACAGGCAGGTACTTTAGGGTTTACATTATGACGGTTGAAATCCAGGCATGTGAAAACTAGTGATGGAATCTCGGCCAGGTAAGAGTTGGAAGGATTCGTTAGGTCGACACTGCAAACAATGATACAATAAGAGGTAATAATTGCTTGAATCTTGAACTTTTTTTTCTAATTCCAAAGAAGACATTTTTTTTTGTATTTTTTATAAACATTTTGCTCATTCTCCCAATGGCAAATCTTGTTTTAAGGCTCAGTCAGAATGTGTCTGTTTCATGGCGCAACGACGGGACCTCTGAACCTGGCCTCCTCCATCTACACCTGCGGACTGCCCTGCCCGACCCGCCTGGGAGCGCTTCAGTCCTGCACCGGACCTGTCCACGTTCAGCGGCCACTGGTCCACGTTCTGTAGGTTAGGTCCTGGATCATTAGCCTGTCCGTCCGTGTAGGAGCGGATCCCTTTCTCAATATGTGGATCTCACCGAGGTTTCTCACTTTTTTCCCCAATGGGTTTTTGTGAGTTTTTCCTTGCCGATGCAGGAGGGTCTGTTGGGCAGTTATTGTCTAACAAAAAGGACTGTGGTGATGATCCAGGACACTTTAACATTCTACAACATGTATGACATTTATCAACATTCATGGACATTGGTCTCTCCCTATGAACCAATACATATGTTTATATTTTGTGTCTTAACTGTTGATTCTCTGATCTGTGTTGGTGATTTCAATGGTTTTGTTAAGTCTCTGAGATGATGCTGTTGTGATTTAGGGCTATACAAGAAAAAGTTGTTGTTATTGTGATCAAATTAAGATATTACCTCATATATCAGCAGTTTTTGCAGTGTATGTACTTTTGCATCTGTTTTTGAAATTGTAATAAAACTTAGGTAAATTAAATAGATTTCCCAGGTTTAAATCATCTCTTTTGGCTGCATGGTCATAATTGAAACACGTTTAGATTTCCATATTGTTTAAACTACACATTACGATCCACTTCTTGCTGTTGGAAGTCTAAAGTGAGTGTGGATTTAACTGGTGGCACTTGCTTAAAAACGTGACCAAGTGAGAGACACAGGCGCTGACCAAACACTAAAATTAAGCTTCTCTTTTCTACTTTTTTCTCTCTCTCTCAAATCCTGCCTTTGTCGCCACTGGTAATACTGCTCGCAGCCTTGCCTTGATACAGGGAGCAAATTCAGAGTGGTACTCCGGTGGGAACAGGGGGGGTAGGGTGTGTGTGAGTGTGCGTGTGTGTGTGTGTGTGTGTGTGTGTGTGTGTGTGTGTGTGTGTGTGTGTGTGTGTGTGTGTGTGTGCGTGCATGTGCGTGCGTGCGTGTGCGTGGGGTGGTATGTAGGTCACCAGGAAGATGAATCAACCATCCGCACACAGCTGGGGTGATGCTGTGGCCCTCTTTTCCAGCCTGGTGCTCGCTAACGGATGACAAGCTAACAAGCTAATGCGCTAACGAGGCCGGGTTAGCGACAGCCGCCCTATCGCCTACGTGAGGCAGGTCAGAGGTCAGCGTTTGAAGAAAAATACATGTTTTTTTGTGCAGTTGCTAGGTGTTAGAGAAAGTGTGGGTTGAGGTTTGAATCCAGCAATCCTCATCACTGACTCTTCTGACCACATGTTCCAGCTTCTTCCCTGTGGTAGATGCAGGACAGCTCATCACACTAACAGTTCTGTCCCACAAGCTGCTTTCAGTACTGGACAGAAAAGCAATCTCTTTAATCTTTTTAGTAAGTGCATGTTTTTAGTATATCTCTGATGTATTTTGTATGTTGATGTTTTGATATTGTTTTCTGTGAAGGGATGACAAATAAACTGATTTTGAATACAATAAAACACACAGTCGTCGCCGAGCTCTTAAAGTTGAGGTACTGGATTTTATTCCCCATAAATTATACTGCTTTGGTTTTATACACCGCTTTTCAGGACACTCAAAGATGCTTCACATGTCATTATTATTTCACTCCAAACACGGTGGTGATAAACTACTACTGTAGCCACACCTGCCCTGGGGCACACTGACAAAAGCGAGGGAACCAGTCTGTGCCATCGGTCCCTCCAACCAACACCAACACAACAGACTCATTCAAGGCAGGTGAAGAGTCTTGCCTAAGAGTACTACAGTTTGACACTTTAAAGCCGCAGCCGCCCCTGGTGTTCCCAAACGTCTCCCATCACAGCACTAACCAGGCCCTGTCTTGCTTAGTATCATAGGTCTGACAGGATCTGGGTTTCACCTGCAGATGGCGTCTCAATGCATTTCTTTGACAGTATAAATGCTCAGAGCCACAGAAAAGGCGTGTCAGAGACAGACGGTGACGGTGGTGACGGTGGTGACTGTGTGTGAAACAATCTGTAATGAGTGTGAATGACGCAAACACAAGGACTCCCAGACATTTAACTCCCAGCAGTCATTGTGACTGCTTCATGCATTTGAATATCAAGTTCAAGCCATTTTGGGTCGCTTGGCAAACAACATTCTTGGGCAGTTAAAGCCACTTCTCTCCAATGTGCTGATCCTGGACTAGTCTGGCCTGGACCGGTCCTGGAGCTGAGATAGCATGTGCTAGTTACCATAGCAACACACTATTCACAGTCAAAAGTTAGCATAATAGACTTTCTACAAACTTGTTTTCTAAATAACAGTTATATTCATCAGCTTTAGCACTTAAAAAACAGGTAAAAACATTATAAATTACTTTTAATGAAACTAGGAGAAAACTAAAACTTTGTTCAGAATTCCACTGATTTGAACTGGAGCAGTCAAAAAGACTGCTCAGGGAGTTCCAGAAGTTTCAGAATGCTGGGTCCTAGTGCTCAAACTACAGCAGATTTGACACAACCACAGCCTGAGTCCGAACACAGAGACCGACCCAGCGTCTCTGTGACATCATGAGTAAACACAAACAAAGGGGCGGAGCTTACATGAGGTTGCTGAGGGGTCCCAGGCTGATCTGCTGATGCTGAGCCTGTCCCTGCTGCTGGTGCTGCTGCTGCTGCTGTTGCCAGGCAGCCATGTTGCCAGGCACCAGGCCCGGGGGTGAGAAGGTCTGCAGCGCGGTGAGGTCGGCACTCATGAGCTGGTACTCTACACACACACACACGTATGCACACAGAGAAAGAGAGAGAGAGAGACACACACACACACACTCACAGAGAGACAGAGAGAGAGAGAGAGAGAGACACACACACATACACAGAGAGAGAGACAAACACACCCACACACAAACGCACAGATACACACACACACAGAGAGAGACACACACACCCACACACAAGCACAAGCACAAGCACACACACACACACACACACACACACACACACAGGGCATACTGGGTCAGCACAGGCACCGAAAGGTCACTTCAACAGATTCATATATAACACAACGCAATAAAGTTTTCAAACGCATAATTGGATTCCATAAGTGCCATATGAACCAACTCAGACTCTGGGGAGCACAGGGACTGGCCTCCTGCTGGGACTCTGAGGAGCACAGGGACCGGCCTCCTGCTGGGACTCTGGGGAGCACAGGGACTGGTCTCCTGCTGGGACTCTGGGGAGCACAGGGACTGGCCTCCTGCTGGGACTCTGAGGAGCACAGGGACTGGCCTCCTGCTGGGACTCTGGGGAGCACAGGGACTGGCCTCCTGCTGGGACTCTGAGGAGCACAGGGACTGGCCTCCTGCTGGGACTCTGGGGAGCACAGGGACTGGCCTCCTGCTGGGACTCTGAGGAGCACAGGGACTGGCCTCCTGCTGGTGCCCAAAGTTAGGACTGAACATGAGGAGGCAGCGTTTCAGATTGTTGCGGCTAAAATCGAGAACAGTCTTCTTGGAAATGTGAGACAGGCTTCTTCTCTGACAAAGTTCCAATCCAGGTTAAAAACTGTTCTGTTTCTCTGCAACAACTGAGGGATTGTATCTTAACTGTATGTTGTGCACTGTGATTATTTATTATTTAAAATTTTGTTTCTGGGGCGACAGAAGCGCAGTTAGTAGAGCACTGGTCTTTGGACCAAATGGTCGTGGGTTGGAGCCAAGCTAACAGCGAGCTAACAGCGACCAAACAGCAAGCTAACAGCGAGCTAACAGCGACCAAACAGCAAGCTAACAGCAACCTTATAGCTAACAGCAAGCAAACAGCAACTTAACAACGACCTAATAACAAGCTAACAGCAAGCTAACGGCGACTTAACAACAAGCTAACAGTGACCTAACAGCAAGCTAACAGCAAGCTAACGGCAAGTTAACAGCAAGCAAATAGCAACCTAACAGCGACCTAACAACAAGCTAGCAGCAAGCTAACGGCGACCTAACAACAAGCTAACAGTGACCTAACAACGCTTGAAACAAATAACATTTTTTTGAATCAAAGCTGTCCTCATATTCTCCACAGACTTCTGACAAAACTACCTTTTCTGCCGACTCGAACACAATGCATCTTAAACGAGGCCAGTCAGCAGTAGTGGAAGCAGCTGAAATATTGTCCATATTGTGGGACGAGATTTTTCCCGAGCGGGATGTAAAAAAGTGCGGGCCTCACACGCTGCGCCGCACAAAGCTCCATGAATATTCACTTTGTTCATTGTGAGAGAGCTTCTGGAGCCATTCCACTTCAAAGGTCCCTATTAATATGGATTAGAGCGGATTAATATTGATGCGGCAGAAACTATGATGTAAAACAACACTAAACCCCCCCATCTCTGCCTCATCTGTCTGAGGACCGGCCTGCACCAGCGCCGGAGACTTCTGAGTGTGGTTTAAACGTTGTTGAGTTTGACTGGATTCTTATATAGAACTGATAAGCGACGTGGTTTTGTTTCTGAGTTAGTCACTTTTAGATTTTTTAAATTAATTTATGTTTGTATAGATGGTGTGTTTCTGCTGCTGGACACATGAAGTATCTATCTAATTGTCTATCTATTTAAGTATCTATCTATCTATCTATCTAAGTATCTATCTATCTATCTATCTATCTATCTATCTAGTGTCTATCTACTGTATCTATCTAAGTATCTATCTATCTACAGTGTATCAATCAATCTATCTATCTATCTTAAGTATCTGTCTACCTAAAGTATCTATCAAAGTCAATCTGTCAAATCTATCAATCTATCTATGTATCTATCTGTGTGTTGGAGTTTGCATCCTGGTTTCCTCTGGGTGCTCCGGTTCCCCCCCACCACTAAAAATATGTACAAGACGTATGTGTGTGATGTGAATAAATGAATGGTGATTATCAGAATAATTCATAAAACAAAAACACAGTCTGTAACTCCCTGAGCTACCACCAGAAGGAGGTGTGTAATTTTATTTTTTATTTTTCTTTATAATCACCTGCTACAGAGACAGAGATACCTTTGAAGGGAATATAAATTTACTTGAGAAATTGTTCATCTGATTATTGGGCAATATTTTAGTTCTGAAAGTCAGTGTGACATCATAGTGATCCTGATATTAGCCTCGTCTCAAACCTTTCTGGTTGAAGAAGGCTGAGGCTGTGAGGTTGTATAATCCAGAGACAGTAATATCATAGTAACACATTAAAAATAACAGTAAAAAGTCATAGATAATGTATTATGTTTTTGAAGTAACTTGGCCGACTCAGAACTCACCGGTGTTGTAGGCCTGTATCCCGGAGAACGGAGCCAAGAGACTGGGCGTCGTCACGGAGACCACCGGTGTTGAGAGCGACTGTGCCATCTGGGAGCCCCCTAGCCGCTGTGCATTCTGGGAGAACAAGACAAGAGCACAGAGGCAGGCATTAGAGCGGCCGATCAAACGCACTGAGGTGAAAGGATTCCTTCATCTACAGCCGTGACGCATCGGGCTGCGTTCAAAGCGGGTCATCTGCCGTTCCCGATGCGGTGATGTCATCGTCTCATGCACATTCGGTTAAACTAATGAAACGGTCAAAGAGGATGCAAGTTCTGTTCTGTGCGAGAAACACCAACACACAACTCTGCACGTCGACTTCTGCATGTGCAAGTTCAAAACGAAACATGTGGGATTGCTTAAAGTTGACTGTATACAGAATACACAGTAACTCGTACACAGTGAACTATAGGACAATCAGAACATGCAGAACAAACACAATGATTATAATCAACTTTGATCATCGATTATTCTTCCGATTAATCGATTAGTTGGAACACAGATACAATAGTTCGTCTCAGTTGTGTTGACCTTTAAAACAAACCAGGAAAGCCCCACTGAGGTTTCAGAATCTCTTTTTCTGGCCGCAGAGAGAGGAGAGCTATTGTACATGTTTGTAGTGATATAGGGGAAACCGGAGCACCTGGAGAAAACCTACGCAGACACAGGGAGAACATGCAAACTCCACTCAGAAAGGCCCTGTCTGGAGGTGGAATTGAACCCAGGACCTTTTTGCTGAGACGTGTCGACCCCGATAGAACTATATATAGATAATGTATGAGTTTTTTTATAGATATTTATGGGTTAGACTGTATATAACTGCATAACTGTGAAATAACTTTTCAATAACTGTTGAAAATGATGCTGCAAAGATTGGCATAACAGGAAAAAGACAATATTGTGTCAAAATTCTTGCCGACACTGCAAAAAATAACAAAATAAGAGGTAATAATTACTTGACTTGTTTTTTTTTTATCCCAATTTAAGTACATACTGACTTTCAAGGGAGATATTTCTCAAATTTTTTCTTCAAATCTTTTCTTAATGTGTTCTCAAACGAACATTATGCCAAATTCGAGCAATTTTTTTCTTATTTTTCATCACTTAATGCAGTGTGAGAACCTTAAAATGAATTCAAAAGTGCAATATCCTTATAAGTATATCTTGAAATTATTTTTGAACGCTCCATCGCTGTTGTTCCAAACGGCAGAATCAGCCACAAGTGCAGCTAGTGCCACTTATACACACTTCAACATTAGTGGAAAAGATCCACGTTTCAAATCAGTATTCCGGGGTATTCTCTCAAAAAGCTGAAAAGCCTCGTCAAACCGGTCTCTCTCCAAGCGCCACCTGCAAACAGCACTTTCCGCCGTCTTTCCCCTTTTGGCACTTTGAAGAACGCTTCCTGCCGGAGATGTTTAAACTCGGGTGACACTCCAACATGGGAGAGCAGGATGAGAATTGTCTCGCGTCTCGAGGTGGCGTTGGCACGGTAACGGCGAGGTTTGTGGTGTGTGTGGTGTGTGTGTGTGTGCGTGTTTGTGGGGCGTCAGCGGTGGAAGGTGTGAAGAGGAAGCAACGTTGCGAAGAAGAGAAAGAGCATGATTCTACAGACTTCCATAGGCGTCTACAGACTTCCACAGGCGTCTACAGACTTCCACAGGCGTCTACAGACTTCCATAGGCGTCTACAGACTTCCATAGGCGTCTACAGACTTCCATAGGCGTCTACAGACTTTATTACGCGTCTACAGACTTCCATAGGCGTCTACAGACTTCCATAGGAGTCTACAGACTTCCACAGGCGTCTACACACTTCCACAGGAGTCTACAGACTTCCATAGGCATCTACAGACTTCCATAGGCGTCTACAGACTTTATTACGCGTCTACAGACTTCCATATGTGTCTACAGACTTCCATAGGCTCCTACAGACTTCCATAGGCTCCTACAGACTTCCATAGGCTCCTACAGACTTCCATAGGTGTCTACAGACTTCCATAGGCTCCTACAGACCGGCTCCTACAGACTTCCATAGGCTCCTACAGACTTCCATAGGCGTCTACAGACTTCCATAGGCGTCTACAGACTTCCATAGGCGTCTACAGACTTCCATAGGCTCCTACAGACTTCCATAGGCTCCTACAGACTTCCATAGGTGTCTACAGACTTCCATAGGTGTCTACAGACTTCCATAGGCTCCTACAGACTTCCATAGGCTCCTACAGACTTCCATAGGCTCCTACAGACTTCCATAGGCGTCTACAGACTTCCATAGGCTCCTAGAGACTTCCATAGGCTCCTAGAGACTTCCATAGGCGTCTACAGACTTCCATAGGCGCCTACAGACTTCCATAGGCTCCTACAGACTTCCATAGGCTCCTACAGACTTCCATAGGCGTCTACAGACTTCCATAGGCGCCTACAGACTTCCATAGGCTCCTACAGACTTCCATAGGCGTCTACAGACTTCCATAGGCGTCTACAGACTTCCATAGGCGCCTACAGACTTCCATAGGCTCCTACAGACTTCCATAGGCGTCTACAGACCAGTCTTTCCCAAGGTATCTCACTTTCTTCCCAAATTTCTTTTTGAGTGGTTCCTTGCTGATGCAGAATGGGCTACGTACAGTGACAATCCAGGACATTTATTATCAACATTTCTGGACAGTGGTCGTCCCGCTCCCTATGGACCAACGACTCCTGTGTGTTTGTTATGTTTTATTCTTTTTATCCTTTGTTGGTGAATCGGCCACTCTGTAAAATCCTCACAGACAGCCACTCTTGTGACGTACGCCTATACGCCATATAAGTCGAATGTAAAGATGTTCTTGCAGCGACAGGGCGCTCCACTCTCTGAATCTAGAGAAATATTGCATAATTCTTCTGGCTAACCTGTCTCCCTCCCTACACTGACACACACAATGGCAGGTGCTCTCCGCTCTGCCACATAATCCTCATGCACACTCCCACAGCGGCTTATTCAGGGCAGGCCGAGACAAGCATGCGGTGAGGGGGTGACATGTGCAGGTGACAGTGGACCCTCATGCACGGCTCATTATGGGGGACTATTCACCTCGCTCACCAGCTCCAGCTCTTCCTCTGTCTGTGGGGGACAGGGCAAGAAGACACCAGCGTTATATATCAGAGCAACAACAGCTGAGGCCATAGGTTCTCACACTCACACACATACAGGCGCGCGCACACACACACACACGCGTACACGTCAGCGCGGAGAGAGGACGGGCAGCGGCGGCCATCTTGGATTTGTTTTTTAATGAGGGTGCGTGTAGAGCAGGTGTCTCCAACCTTATTCACCCAGAGAGCTACTTTGCCAAGGGGAAAAAGGCAAAACAATTACCGGTCCGGGAAAAAATTAGGTAATATATTGGCTAGGATGGGCCTGGTATCCGGGGCCGTCGTTATTTATTATCAAGTATTCAGTATATTATTTGATTTATCATTTTCTAAACCCTTTAGGGAGCTACCTGGAAGGGTGGGTGAGCTACTGGTTGGAGACCCCTGGTGTAGCGATATTACCAAGGTTTCTGCAGGAGAGGGTAAGTCAAGTTTAAAGGTAAAGTAAAAACAACTCCATGTCTGTTTTTGACCATGTTTTTTTTTTCATACAGTATGATGTCTCCTTTAAGAGAAATTTAAGATAGAAAATATATGAAAAACAGGTGGTGACAGCTTTTTTTTACTAGTAAGCATATATTGTGTATGTTTTTCTCCCACGATAGAATTTATTGTGTCTTTCTGTGTCTCGTATGACGTTAGAATAAAAACAGTCAAAAGTAAAGTCAAATATTTGTTGAATCGTCTCAGAAAGTGGACCCACTAAAAAGCTCGAAATATGTCTCATACCTAATGTCAATATGAAATAACAATTTTGCTTCCTGAAATTATTGACTTTTCTATAAATAGAATTTGTAGAATTATTTTCTCTGTGTGGCCTTCAGTTGGAAGATATATTCAAGGCGTTATCCCGCAGAAACCCGGTGATGAGGCCTGTCACAATAACACATTATAAAAGTTGATCCATTGTGGGTGAAAATACACAGTTAACCATCATTTAGAACCTGCTATAAGCCAATAACACATTACATAGGATCTCCCATCAGCAAGAACACAACCACAGGAATTTTCTTTCTCGATAAACAATCCGTCACACAAACACACACACAATATACATAAAGATACAGTATCACATTGAGTTTAAAGGAATAGGCCACCGTTTTTACATACTGACACATGTTCTCACCTTAGACTAGTTGATATGTACCTGTGTGGTCTTTGTCAAACGGAGCACAAACGCAGCCTCTTCCACAGACTGTATAGTTCCAAATCAGCTCCCGATAGAAGCTACCAAACTCTTCCACGTGTTCCCTATTTAAATACAGTTATGTGACGTGTTACACTACAAAGTATAGTAACACAGAAATGTAACATGTCGATTTTCTCAGCGGATAAAAAGGGTACTATATTGAGAGGCGTAATAATACGAGGAGCGCTTTGTCCGCGCACTAACTCCAACAAGTGACGCTGCTTCTATTGTCGGAAGTGAGCGGGAGAGAAGTCTTGTGGAGTTAGTGCGCGGCCGAAGCGCTCCTGTATTTAAATAGGGAACAGGTGGAAGAGTTTGGTAGCTTCTAACAGGAGCTGATTTGGAACTATACAGTCTGTGGAAGAGGCTGCAGGTACATATCAACTAGTCTAAGGTGAGGTAAGAACATATGTCAGTATGTAAAAACAGTGGCCTATACCTTTAACACTTGGATCCCAGAGCCGTTCCCATTCAGATGGAATTCTGAAAAGTGAGTTTACTGTCAACTTTATCCAAATGTACCCTTTACTCACTTTCCGTAAGTGCTAAAACTGGTGAATGTAACTTAAAATACAGCAATACGAAACGTTTGTTGAAATGCTAACGCTAACTGGTAATGCTAATGCTATCTGGTAATGCTAATGCTAACTGGTTGCAAGTTAACATTAGCAAAAAAAAGTTTGTTGACATGCTAATGCTAACTGGTAATGCTAATCCCAACTGGTAGCTAAGTTAACAGACTGTTGCTATGGTTACTAGCGCTTGTCCTTCTCCACTCCATTTCTAAATCGAAGGAAAATTTCTTAGAAAACAATGACATAAAACTAAATTACTCAAAGAAACAGAAAAAGGTATAAAGTTATGAAAACCAAACATTAACTGAGTAATCTCACTTCCAAAGAAAAGCCGTCAAATTGACTGCTCTGGGAGGACTAGTGTTTAGCAGATCATTCATGAAGTAATGTACACTTCTTCATGAATATTACCTTTGTATGTTTATGTTCTAAATCTATTACATTTCATCGGGAGAGAAAGAGCTTTTCCGCTAATCGCAGCTTTTATTTGTGATTTTAGAAAGAAGTGTGTTTTTCTTTTTCCTGTTTGAATGTTGCTTAATGAGGAAGTCGACCCCGAGAGACTTCTCCTCATTCAACCAGACGCTCACAAACAACTGAATCTTTTAAAAGAAACGGTAATAGATTTATTTGATGGCGTGTTATTTTCTCACATAATGACTTTGATTTGAGACACTTACTGTAAACAGAAATCAATATTGTTTTCTGTTGACGCGTTTATGAATAGAGAGATCAGGCTCAGTTGGACCGAAGTTGGCAATAATTAGCTAGTTTTGCCTTAAAAGCTTTGTTACCTAACTTTTCTAGCATACGTAGCACATATGCCGTACTTACTGGACTATAAGGCGCAACTGTGTATAAGCCGCACCAGCTAAATTTCAAAATAAAATCACATTTAGGACACACTTGATTATCAGAAGAGGTTTTCATGTTGTAACGACTGTTTTAACTGGACACAACAGGACCGTTAGCTTCCATGACTCATTCTCTGTTAGCTGCCATGTCTCATTCACCGTTAGCTTCCATGTCTCATTCACTGTTAGCTTCCATGACTCATTCACCGTTAGCTTCCATGACTCATTCAACGATAGTTTCCATGATCTATTCACCGTTAGCTTCCATGACTCATTCAACGATAGTTTCCATGATCTATTCACTGTTAGCTTCCATGACTTATTCAACGTTGGCTTCCATGACTCATTCAACGTTAGCTTCCATGACTCATTGACCGTTAGCTTCTATGACTCATTCAACGTTAGCTTCCATGTTGTGAGCGTCCATGACTCATTCCACTAATTCATGCTAGCTTCCGTGAGTGAGCGTCCATGACTCATTCACCGTTAGCTTTTATGACTCATTCACCGTTAGCTTTTATGACTCATTCACCGTTAGCTTCCGCGAGTTAGCTTCCATGACTCATTGACCTTCTTTTGTTTTGGCAATAAAAAAGTGTCCAATAGCTACTAAAACTAAAGCAGCCACATGGATATATAAGCCGCAGCGACCAAAGAATTGGAAACAATATGAGGCTTATATTATAGTCCAGAAATTACAGTCTTCATCTTATCACAAAACACATCATCTTTTGTGTATCCAGACTGGGTTTTCGTAAACGTGTCTGTACTGGTTAGCTGTGGTTAGCTGTGGTTAGCTTTGGTTAGCTGTGGTTAGCAGTGGTTAGCTGTGGTTAGCTTGTTTCTCACCAGTTGTATGAGGCTCTTCCCGCCCTGGGAGGTGATGACTCTTAGGTCCGGTTTGCGGCTGTTGACCATCTGAGGACTGTGGGGCGGTGGGGACTTGGCTTTGCCCATGCTGTTCCCATTGGAGACTGAGAGCAGACCAGGGGAGGCCCGCGCACTGATGTAGCCGTTAGCTGGAAATAACAACAGAGGAAGGGACGTTACAGTGTGGAATGGATGCTGGTTTCGTTTGCTTTGTGTGTCTATGTGCAGTATGGTCTAAGCATAGACTGTATATATATACGGACGTAGTCACGCCTATCTCTGCCGTTCTACCTAATGGGCCAAAAATTGGGCTTTCTTGGAGTGATTCAAAATGGCCGCGGGGGCTGGAAAATGTGAAAAAACGCATCTGCTCATGCATCAGCTGCACGAGCCCCATTCATTTAAACGAGAGACTTCAAAAATTCACAGCAACTAAACTAAACTGGTCCAACTTTTGGACCATCCTGTAAAGACGTTTTCGAGAGGTCAGCTAATGCTATATGTTAGCATTGAATAATTCTTATTCCGGGTCCACCCCCATCGGCCCGGGGAGGTATTGCAGCATGTCAGCACATGTCATTTTGGCCACTTTTGAGCCGGGACCCGCCCCCACTGGGTCAAAGACAGTGTTCCCCAAACTTTTTGACCCATGGCACAACTATTTCATAGAAAAAAATCTCACGGTATACCACCAGCTACAACTGATGCAAAATATAAATCTGCAGCCTTTAGTAAGAAAGCAAAGTCATTGTTATCAAGGTGTATTAAATAAAAAATCAAACAGATTCAATAATTTGATCTAATCCTTTTACATTGTTTTCTTTTCACATCATTTGGACCAATTAGATGATGATGGAAGTCTCAAGGCACACTGGTAGAGAAACACTGGTCTAAGGACATGTATTTACATTTACAGACAGTGGTCAGTCCTCTCCCATTGGACCAATGGCTCCTATGTGTTTGTTATTATTGCATTTCCTGTGCTCTAACTGTTTTCTTCTCTCATCTGTTGTTGAGGAATAAAAAAACTTTGTAAAATCCTCTGAGACGACTGCTGCTGTGATTTAGGCCTATACAAAAAATACATAAAAATGATTCAAATAGAATTGAACCCAAGAAAAAATCCTCTCTAATTTATGGAACCAGACCCACCTGAACTGAGACGATGAACCAAACAACACACCAGAACACGGCTTCTTCTGTGTTTTTTCAGTGGACCCGGGATTACCGTGGGAAAGGCTGGAGTGTTTTTTAGGCCCGTGTCAGCTTTTAAAAAATTAAGTGTCAAAATACATTTCTGGCTTTTCTAAATAAGTCTTCATTCAAACGCTGTTTCCCCACACACTCCCCAAACTTCTTTTGTCTTCTCCATGACTCCCCTCCTCCCTCTCCACCTCACCCTCATTATCTCTCTCTCTCTTTCTCTCTCTCTCTTTCTCTCTCTCTCTCTCTCTCTCTCAGCTCTGAGCTTTGGTGTCTTCAGATCAAACCCTCGTCTGTGTCTCCACAACCTTCTCATCTGCACTCCTCCTGCTCCTCTTTGTTCCTCCGACTGCAGTTGAGAAACAAACAGGCTGCGAGTATTGAGTCTGCCTCCTACAGCGGTCTGTACCACCTCTGGGCTCAAGGAAGGGTTCAACAGCCTGAGTCCTGGATCTACAGCCTCAGTCCTGGATCTACAGCCTGGGTCCTGGATATACAGCCTGAGTCCTGGATCTACAGCCTGAGTCCTGGATCTACAGCCTCGGTCCTGGGTCTACAGCCTGAGTCCTGGATCTACAGCCTGAGTCCTGGTTCTACAGCCTGAGTCCTGGTTCTACAGCCTGAGTCCTGGACCTACAGCCTCAGTCCTGGGTCTACAGCCTGAGTCCTGGTTCTACAGCCTGTGTCCTGGGTCTACAGCCTGAGTCCTGGACCTACAGCCTGTGTCCTGGTACAGCCTCAGTCCTGGATCTACAGCCTCAGTCCTGGGTCTACAGCCTCAGTCCTGGTTCTACAGCCTGTGTCCTGGTTCTACAGCCTCAGTCCTGGATCTACAGCCTCAGTCCTGGGTCTACAGCCTGAGTCCTGGATCTACAGCCTCAGTCCTGGTTCTACAGCCTCAGTCCTGGATCTACAGCCTGTGTCCTGGTTCTACAGCCTCAGTCCTGGATCTACAGCCTCAGTCCTGGATCTAGATCTACAGCCTCAGTCCTGGATCTAGATCTACAGCCTCAGTCCTGGATCTAGGTTCCTACAGTTCCTCTGGGTGTTGTGATCCAGGACTCCAGCAGACTGCAGGCGAGAGCAGAGAAAGCACCGGGGCTGAGGGTGAGGAGGGACTTTCCCAGGAACAGAGGGAGGAAAGTGGGGGCAGATAGTGGTCCAGACATGTGAGCCTGATAAGTCACTAAACAACAAAACCAACTCGACAGAACACCAGATTTTTGCACGGCCAAATTTAGCGTGAAGGGGATTTTTTATTTTATTTTGAGATTAAAACACTATGGAAATGATTATCAGTGACTGAAATTCGCAGACAAAAATATTCAAAATGATAAAATCCAAATAGAGGTTTTCAGGTCCAGTTAAAATTTTAAATCTGATGGTACAATATATACTTTTTTTCATCAAATTTCACAGTGCATTGAATTTGAGGAAAACATAGACAGATTTTCTAGTGACTGAAATGCTAAGACAAAAGTATTAAAACATGCTTTTCAGGGTTAAGCTTTTCAAATGGAAAAGTTCAAGCTCATTTAAAGGAGCAGTATGAAAAAATCTGTCCAAAAGTGGTACTGCAGCCTCTCCCACTCTCCCTGACTCAGGTTGCCAGATATGCAGACGAATCCAGCTGGGACCATAACAGCTGAGTTTTGTCAACAACAAATCTATAACCAACACCTTTTTCACAAAGATAGAAATCCTGGTTTTATTCCTTGTTTTATTATTAATGATTAGAGATTCATAACGAGACCGTTTTTTAGTTCTGCGCCACATGGTACTTTACCAGTGAGATTAGCATGACTCGGTGAGTTCTGGCGCCCGGATCACAGACTTTCTTATTGGTCAAACGGTGGAGGGCGGGACATCGACATGAAAACAAGAACACGATTTAGGGACTGGAAAACTAATCTGGAAATTCTAAAATCTTGGCAGAACTATTGTTATCAGTTAAAGAAGTATTTGAAAAGAGCATGTTTTATTAATAACAGATTAGGGCCCTTTAATGATGACAGATTAGGGCCCTTTAATGATGACAGATTAGGGCCCTTTGATGATGACAGATTAGGGCCCTTTAATGATGACAGATTAGGGCCCTTTGATGATGACAGATTAGGGCCCTTTAATGAAGAAAGATTAAGGCCCTTTAATGATGACAGATTAGGGCCCTTTAATGATGACAGATTAGGGCCCTTTAATGATGACAGATTAGGGCCCTTTGATGATGACAGATTAGGGCCCTTTAATGATGACAGATTAGGGCCCTTTGATGATGACAGATTAGGGCCCTTTAATGATGACAGATTAGGGCCCTTTAATGATGACAGATTAGGGCCCTTTAATGATGACAGATTAGGGCCCTTTAATGATGACAGATTAGGGCCCTTTGATGATGACAGATTAGGGCCCTTTAATGAAGAAAGATTAAGGCCCTTTAATGATGACAGATTAGGTCACTTTAATGATGACAGATTAGGTCACTTTAATGATGACAGATCAGGGCCCTTTAATGATGACAGATTAGGGCCCTTTAATGATGACAGATTAGGTCACTTTAATGATGACAGATTAGGGCCCTTTGGTGATGACAGATTAGGGCCCTTTAATGATGACTTGACATGAAAATCGTACATATTGCTACATTAAAATGTCACAGACAATAGATCCTCCATAGATCTAAGGACAGTGTTGGTGATCCAGGACATTTATGGACACTGGTCTCCGCTTCTTATGGACCAATATCTCTGTGTGTTTTAAATCATTGCATTTCTTGTCCTCCGAGAAAACTACTGTTGTGATTTAGGGCGATAAATTAGGTACCTCAGCTTTAAACAAAGGCTGTGCTGTGATGGAGGGCGGCCTTGTTTGTCTTTCTTCTTTGTGTGTGATAAACGTGTCCACCTGTGCACCGCTGACGCCCGGGGGGCCTGTTACATCAGGGGCTGCTGGGAAATCCTTGGCCTTTTGGATCTGGCTCTGAGTGAGTGTGACGCTGAGTGACAGGAATCTGGGCCTGAAGCTCCAATAAATATGTATGAAAATTTCAAGACTGATACTGTATGTGGTCAGACAGACTGGGTCTACAGCCTCAGTCCTGGGTCTACAGCCTCAGAACTGGGTCTACAGCCTCAGTCCTGGGTCTACAGCCTCAGAACTGGGTCTACAGCCTCAGTCCTGGGTCTACAGCCTCAGAACTGGGTCTACAGCCTCAGTCCTGGGTCTACAGCCTCAGAACTGGGTCTACAGCCTCAGAACTGGGTCTACAGCCTCAGTCCTGGGTCTACAGCCTCAGAACTGGGTCTACAGCCTCAGTCCTGGGTCTACAGACCTGAGTCCTGGATCTACAGCCTCAGTCCTGGGTCTACAGCCTCAGTCCTGAATCTACAGCCTCAGTCCTGAATCTACAGCCTCAGTCATGGATCTACAGCCTCAGTCCTGGATCTACAGCCTCAGTCCTGGGTCTACAGCCTCAGTCCTGGGTCTACAGCCTCAGTCCTGGATCTACAGCCTCAGACCTGGATCTACAGCTTCAGTCCTGGATCTACAGCCTCAGTCCTGGATCTACAGCCTCAGTCCTGGGTCTACAGCCTCAGTTCTGGGTCTACAGCCTCAGTCCTGGATCTACAGCCTCAGACCTGGATCTACAGCTTGAGTCCTGGGTCTACAGCCTCAGTCCTGGATCTACAGCCTCAGTCCTGGATCTACAGCCTCAGTCCTGGATCTACAGCCTCAGTCCTGGGTCTACAGCCTCAGTTCTGGGTCTACAGCCTCAGTCATGGATCTACAGACCCGAGTCCTGGATCTACAGACCCGAGTCCTGGATCTACAGCCTCAGTCCTGGATCTACAGCCTCAGTCCTGGATCTACAGCCTCAGTCCTGGGTCTACAGCCTCAGTCCTGGGTCTACAGCCTCAGTTCTGGGTCTACAGCCTCAGTCCTGGGTCTACAGCCTCAGTCCTGGATCTACAGCCTCAGACCTGGATCTACAGCTTCAGTCCTGGATCTACAGCCTCAGTCCTGGATCTACAGCCTCAGTCCTGGGTCTACAGCCTCAGTTCTGGGTCTACAGCCTCAGTCCTGGATCTACAGCCTCAGACCTGGATCTACAGCTTGAGTCCTGGGTCTACAGCCTCAGTCCTGGATCTACAGCCTCAGTCCTGGATCTACAGCCTCAGTCCTGGATCTACAGCCTCAGTCCTGGGTCTACAGCCTCAGTTCTGGGTCTACAGCCTCAGTCATGGATCTACAGACCCGAGTCCTGGATCTACAGACCCGAGTCCTGGATCTACAGCCTCAGTCCTGGATCTACAGCCTCAGTCCTGGATCTACAGCCTCAGTCCTGGGTCTACAGCCTCAGTCCTGGGTCTACAGCCTCAGTTCTGGGTCTACAGCCTCAGTCCTGGGTCTACAGCCTCAGTCCTGGATCTACAGCCTCAGACCTGGATCTACAGCTTCAGTCCTGGATCTACAGCCTCAGTCCTGGATCTACAGCCTCAGTCCTGGGTCTACAGCCTCAGTTCTGGGTCTACAGCCTCAGTCCTGGATCTACAGCCTCAGACCTGGATCTACAGCTTGAGTCCTGGGTCTACAGCCTCAGTCCTGGATCTACAGCCTCAGTCCTGGATCTACAGCCTCAGTCCTGGATCTACAGCCTCAGTCCTGGGTCTACAGCCTCAGTTCTGGGTCTACAGCCTCAGTCATGGATCTACAGACCCGAGTCCTGGATCTACAGACCCGAGTCCTGGATCTACAGCCTCAGTCCTGGATCTACAGCCTCAGTCCTGGATCTACAGCCTCAGTCCTGGGTCTACAGCCTCAGTCCTGGGTCTACAGCCTCAGTTCTGGGTCTACAGCCTCAGTCCTGGGTCTACAGCCTCAGTCCTGGACCTACAGCCTGAGTCTTGAAGTAAACCTTGTTGTTGTTGATTCTCTGAGAGGTTCTGATCTCTAAGAATACTGGGGCTAAAAACGGCAGACGTTACTTCAGTGGTGTAGATCCAGAAATACTGCTCTGGTGGAAGCCTCGTATTCAAATCCAACACCGGTTAAACATAGAACATTTGACATCACAGATAGGAATAGACAGTGAGCGGATCTAAAAGGATCTAAAAGGATCCGCTGTTTTTTCGATTGGTCCGTGTTTTAGTGCCACTAGAAATACACAGTAGGTAGAAGAGCAAGAACTTTCCAGGGTTTGTCCAAAACATTATAGAGAAGTTTGAAGAATTAAAATTTCTGAGTAAATATGTACGAGATAAAGCTCTATCCAAGTCCAACACATGTTTTGGAATCTATCCATCCATCCATTTTCTTCCGCTTTATCCGTTGCCGGGTCGCGGGGGCAGCAGTCTAAGCAGAGACGCCCAGACTGTTTTGGAATCTGTAATGAGATTATTGGTCCCTGGCTGTGGACTCATAATGGCTTTATGAGTCCTGGGTCTACAGCCTCAGTCCTGGATCTACAGCCTCAGTCCTGGATCTACAGCCTCAGTCCTGGATCTACAGCCTCAGTCCTGGGTCTACAGCCTCAGTCCTGGATCTACAGCCTCAGTCCTGGATCTACAGCCTCAGTCCTGGATCTACAGCCTCAGTCCTGGATCTACAGCCTCAGTCCTGGATCTACAGCCTCAGTCCTGGATCTACAGCCTCAGTCCTGGATCTACAGCCTCAGTCCTGGATCTACAGCCTCAGTCCTGGGTCTACAGCCTCAGTCCTGGATCTACAGCCTCAGTCCTGGATCTACAGCCTCAGTCCTGGATCTACAGCCTCAGTCCTGGGTCTACAGCCTCAGTCCTGGATCTACAGCCTCAGTCCTGGGTCTACAGCCTCAGTCCTGGATCTACAGCCTCAGTCCTCGATCTACAGCCTCAGTCCTCGATCTACAGCCTGGATATACCTCTTAAACAACATTTTACCAACTGTGCTTTTGGAATGATGTTTGTATGACTAACAAATCCAATTTTTGTACATATTTCGTTCATGTTTCTGAAGTCCGTGCTGCGTCTGTGGCTCTGGGGGCTGTACTGTACTGAACGGCGTGCGGCTGCTGTCTCCTGTTTCAGAGCTGGGTGTGGGAATCTGAGGAATGCTGCGTGACGTCAATCCTGACATTCCCCCTCCCCGAGTCCCAGGACAACAGCTGAGAGGGGACCGGGAGGAGGAGGAGTGGGGGGAAGGGGGAGGAGGAGGGGGAGGGAGTCAAATACAGAGAGAGGCACAGACTACACAGTGCAGACATGTGATTGTTGAAGAACAGGTGAAAATGGGTGAATTAGAAAACCATTTTAATATCCATTTACTTATAGCCTGTCTGCACTTCTAAATCATTTTTGAGGGTCTGGTAACTCTGGCCAAAATTTTCGCATGTATTTGGGGACCGATTATGCCGTTTGAAACCACAAAAGAACAACAAAAAATATCCATGTTGCTTGTTCTGGCCTTTATCTCCATATTCCATCCATCTCTTCCTCAAAACGTTTTGCTTCTGTCACATGTTTTTACAAATGTAGAAGCAGATCCTTGCCTCGATATGGGCGTCTCCACGGTTACGCTCAAACCATTTCAAACTGCTTGGAAACTCAGGCTGAAATGTTTGCATGGATTTGGGGACCTATCACAGAACAGGCAGCGATGGCAAGATGAGGATGACGCACAATTCCACAGATATAACCTGAGTGTGTTATTATAAGTGAGGATTTTTAAACTTTATCTAATCTGCTTGGTAATAAACAAATACAAATCACAAATGATTTTTCTCTAACGGTGTCTGTGGCCTTTAAATATATAGATATAGATATATACATTCATGAGGGTGAGTACAAATGACTGAGTGACATGTACCATTTGGACCTCTGTGAATGACTACTACCATTACTTACGTACTTACTGCTATTTGGCAAAATGTTTTTGGCGACACAGAGAAAAAAATATGAATAAATAATCTGCACCTCAGAATAGGCCGCAGCGTTCAAAGTCCGGGAAAAAAGCTGTGCCTTATAGTCCGGTATTTACAGTATTTGTCTGATAAAAATACACTATGACAACACATAATCTCATCTGATCATAAAAAAGGTTTGGATAATCGAAATTTGTGAACAGTTAAACAAGTAAACTGCAAAAAGTGACAAAAAATTGCTCAAATGTAGCTTGTTGTATCTTAGTTTGAGCACGTTCTGACTGTGTTAAAACAAGATTCTCCAAAGGGACAAAGAAAAATGATGAAAAGATACAAAAGAAATAAACAGATCTTTTTCCCATTTGAGAATCTAGTTTTAACACAGTCTGGATGAACTCAGATTAAGATAAAAAAAAAACACTCGATTCAAGCATTTATTACCTCAATTTGAATCATTTTTTTTACAGTGTCAAAAAACAACTGTTCAAGAGACAATAGGAAGGCAATTATTTTCTGATGGTTTTCAGTTAAAAAAGCAGAGTTTAATGAAAGAAAACAGCTTCAAACTGTTATTGTTTTTACCAGAGGTGTGTCTGCGACATTAGTCACTCTCTATCACAACACACACACACAGAGAGAGACACACACAGACACACACAGAGAGAGAGACACACACAGATACACAGACACAGAGACACATTCACACACAGACACAGATGCACACACACACGCATACACACACACAGAGAGAGACACAGAGACAGACACAATAACACAAACGCACACGCATACATACACACACAGACACAGACATACAGACACACACTCACACACAGACACACACACATAGACACACACGCACACAAAGATACACACACACAGAGACGAACACACACACACAAACAGACACACACACATAGACACACACACAGACACACATGCACACACACAGACACACACACACACACACGCAGAGACACACACACAGACACACAGACACACACACACACTCCTTTTAGAGTTATCCAACGTAAGCACCAGCTCTGGACACTGTCAAAGTCACCTCAGGGGTAAGAAGGAGGAGGAGGGGGGAGGGAGGAGGGGGAGACGAGGGGGAACAGCTGAGCGGGACAGCACCAGAGGAGGGGGGAGGAGGGGGTGAGGGAGGTGTCACAGGAAAAGGATCAAAATCATGGTCCCTGGTCCCGTGGTCGCTTGACATGTTTTGTGATGAGGTTATTGTTGGTGTGTGATGAGGCCCAATGCAAAGGCCTTTCATTTTCCCATTGGACTTTGGAAAAAACATGATATGAAGATAAATGAACAATAACTTTAAACTAAATAGAATAACACAAAATAAAATCTCTAGCTTTAGCAAAATGAAGAAGCAAGAATGAAGTCCAAAATGTCTGATTTAAGCATAAAAAAGGATGAAATAAAATACTGTATATTCTAGTGCAAGACATGTATATTTGTATGACATATAAAAATACAGTACATACATTAATATATTAAAGCTGGAGTAGGTCAAATTCTTTTAGTATCTTATTCTACAGAAACAGTAAAGTAACATCTTGACTTTTTTCTACTTAATTCTTAATACTAAAATGTTATTACTCCCTACGGTGGATCAACTTCTCTGGGATCCCGGCTGTGACTTTAAAAAACGTATTCTGAAAATCCCATGTTTGTTTTTGACGTTTATACTTAGACCCGTTCCTGTCTACTCCTGTGATGTGTGGAGAAGCTGACACGGGTCCAAAAACACGCCGACCTTTCCCTCTGTTGTCCCAGGTCACATGACGCGACTCTGCGGCATGAAAATGACTTAAGGCAGCTGCGGCGCTCAGCTGTTCTGTCAACAGGTGTGCCCCCCCCTAACTCCCTCCTCCTCCCTCCTCCCTCCTCCCTCCCCCCTCCTCCTTCCTCCCCCCCTCCTCCCTCCTAATCATGTGGGGAGCACATGTGACGGACGCTAAATATCACTATAACTGAGCGTCATCTGTTACATTGTGTCTCACTCTCTGGTCTCTCTCTGGTCTTTCTCTAGTTTCACTCTGGTTTATCTCTAATCTCACTCTGGTCTCTCAATAGTCTCACTCTGGTCTCTCTAGTCTCACTCTGGTCTCTCTAGTCTCACTCTGGTCTCTCTAGTCTCACTCTGGTCTCTCTGTCTGGTCTCTCTCTTCTGGTCTCTCTCTTGTCTCTCTCTGGTCTTCCTCTGGTCTCTCTTTGGTCTCTTTCTGGTCTCACTTTGGTCTCTCTCTAGTCTCACTCTGGTCTTTTTCTGGTCTCTCTTAGGTTTCTATCTAGTATCACTCTCTGGTCTCTCTCTAGTTTCACTCTGGTTTATCTCTGGTCTCTCTTAGGTCTCTCTCTAGTCTCTCTCTAGTCTCACTCTAGTCTCACTCTAGTCTCACTCTAGTCTCACTCTAGTCTCACTCTAGTCTCACTCTAGTCTCACTCTATTCTCACTCTATTCTCACTCTAGTCTCACTCTAGTCTCACTCTGGTCTTTCTCTGGTCTCTCTCTTTCTGAGCTCTAGTATCTATCTCTGGTCTGTTTCTGGTCTTTCTCTCTGGTCTCTCTCTAGTCTCACTCTGGTTTTTCTCTGGTCTCTCTATGATCTCTCTCTAGTCTCTTCCTCTGAGCTCTCTCTGGTCATTCTCTCTCTCTCTAATCTCTCTTTTTTCTCTGGTCTCTCTATGATCTCTCTCTAGTCTCTTCCTCTGATCTCTCTCTGGTCATTCTCTCTCTCTCTAATCTCTCTCTTTCTGAGCTCTAGCATCTATCCCTAGTCTCTCACTAGTCTTTCTCTGGTCCCTCTCTCTAGTCTCTCACTAGTCTCTCTCTGGTCCCTCTCTCTAGTCTCTCACTAGTCTCTCTCTGGTCCCTCTCTCTAGTCTCTCTCTGGTCTCTCTCAGGACAAAGGACACACATTCTACCCACTGATCTGCTGCTGCCCCTTGTGTTGAAAGTTAGCACTACAGACAAGAATCCCATCCAGACGTTGACCCACCTCTCGGTCTACTACCACTCACCACTCTCTTTGTCAACAACTCCTCATTCAAACTAGATTCATAATAGATTCATTTAAAAGTAAAAAATAATAGTTACTCACGGACGGGGCTCGGGCACGCTCCGTTCGAGTTCCCCAGGTCGCCGCCCAACATTGCACCTGAAACATAAAAAACGCCAAAAGTCAAAAATCTCGTTGTTCTCGTGTTAGTCCAGTGCCTCGAAGCGTCTAATTAAGTATTTGAGCGTGTGCTGAAGGCGCCCCCTGGAGGAGAAAGGAGGTGACACAGGTTTGCATGTTTTTATTTTGCTGTTTTAGTTTTCCTTAACCGTGGGAACCGGGAAGAGCGGGGTCTTGATATAGCAGGCCGTTGTAAATGCCTGGTGTAAATGGCAAACACTGAACTCTCACTCTCTGTTCTCTCTCTTTGGTCTCTTTCTGGTCTAACTCTCTGTTCTCTCTCTGACCTCCTCTCTGGTCTTTCTGTTTTTTTCTGGTCTCTCTGTGGTCTTTTGCAAGTCTCTGCCTCTCTTCTATCTCCGTTTTCTCTCTGGTCTCTCTCAGTTTTCTCTCTTGTTTCTTTAGGGTCTTTCTCTGGTCTCTTTCTCGTCTCTCTCTGTCTTTCTGGTCTCGCGCAGGTTTTTCTCTTGCCTCTCTCTCTCTGGTCTCTCTTTGGTCTCTCTCGTGTCTCTTTCTGGTCTCTCTCTGTTTTCTTTCTGGTCTCTATCTTGTCTCTATCTTGTCCCTTTCTGATCTTTCTCTAGTCTCTCTCTCCAGTCTGTCTCTGCCTTTCTGGTCTATCTCAGGTTTTTCTCTCTCGCTTTCTCTTTTCTCTCTCTGGTCTCTCTCTGTTTTCTCTCTTGTCTCTTTCTGGCCTTTCTCTAGTTTATCTCTCTGGTGTCTCTAGTCTCTCTCTTTCTCTTTCTGGCCTTTCAGGGTTTTCTCTATTCTCTCTCTTTCTGGTCTCTCTCTCTGGTCTCTCTACTTTCGAACCGCCTTCTATCTAATGCTTTGAATAAAACAGTGCCTCCAAACCCCTGAAGTAAGCGTCAGACTCTCCAGTCCCAGCTCTCCAGTCCCAGCTCTCTAGTCCCTGCTCTCTAGTCCCTGCTCTCTAGTCCCTGCTCTCTAGTCCCTGCTCTCTAGTCCCTGCTCTCCAGTCCCTGCTCCAGTCCCAGGCTCTCCAGTCCCTGCTCTCCACTCCCAGGCTCTCTAGTCCCTGCTCTCCAGTCCCAGCTCTCCAGTCCCAGCTCCAGTCCCAGCTCCAGTCCCAGCTCTCCAGTCCCTGCTCTCCAGTCCCATCCCAGCTCTCCAGCCCCTGCTCTCCAGACCCAGCTCTCCAGCCCCAGCTCTCCAGTCCCAGCTCCAGTCCCAGGCTCTCCAGTCCCAGGCTCTCCAGTCCTAGCTCTCCAGCCCCAGCTCTCCAGTCCCAGCTCCAGTCCCAGCTCCAGTCCCAGCTCTCCAGTCCCTGCTCTCCAGACCCAGCTCTCCAGCCCCAGCTCCAGTCCCAGCTCCAGTCCCAGCTCTCCAGTCCCAGCTCTCCAGTCCCTGCTCTCCAGACCCAGCTCTCCAGTCCCAGCTCCAGTCCCAGCTCCAGTCCCAGCTCTCCAGTCCCAGCTCTCTAGTCCCAGCTCTCCAGTCCCAGCTCTCCAGTCCCAGGCTCTCCAGTCCCTGCTCTCCAGTCCCTGCTCTCCAGTCCCTGCTCTCTAGTCCCTGCTCTCTAGTCCCTGCTCTCCAGTCCCTGCTCCAGTCCCAGGCTCTCCAGTCCCTGCTCTCCACTCCCAGGCTCTCTAGTCCCTGCTCTCCAGACCCAGCTCTCCAGTCCCAGCTCTCCAGACCCAGCTCTCCAGTCCCAGCTCTCCAGCCCCAGCTCCAGTCCCAGCTCTCCAGTCCCAGCTCCAGTCCCAGCTCCAGTCCCAGCTCTCCAGTCCCTGGCTCTCCAGTCCCAGCTCTCTAGTCCCAGCTCTCCAGTCCCAGCTCTCCAGTCCCAGGCTCTCCAGTCCCTGCTCTCCAGTCCCTGCTCTCCAGTCCCTGCTCTCCAGTCCCTGCTCCAGTCCCAGCTCCAGCCCCAGCTCTCCAGCCCCAGCTCTCCAGTCCCTGCTCCAGTCCCAGCTCTCCAGTCCCTGCTCCAGTCCCAGTTCTCCAGTCCCTGAGATCCTCTTTGAGCCTCATTATGGATCTGCGACTGTCGTTGACTCTCACTCCACTTTGTAAAGAGCCGAAACACCATCCAGACGCAGCGGCACTTTAAAAAGGTGCATTAATACGTACTCCAGTTAATGACACGGCTTTTAATTAATCCGAGAGCAGAAGGTGAACAACTTTTCACGATTCAGATTCAAGTGACGCTAAAACACCGGAGAGTAAACAAAGACTGTTTCTGTTTCGGATCATTTACTTTGAACTGTTTATAAATGATTCAATGTTTTGAGAATTTGACAATCAGCAGCTAACAAAAAGAAACAAGAGCTTCATTTGTAAAAACAGATGTCTCAAAAAAAGTTGTGTTTTTCCAGCTGCTATCTCCAATATTTTTGTTATTGACAGTAAATTAGAAAAGAAAATGCTCAAGAAGGAGTAAAAATGTATTTGTTTGGTACTAACTCATATACAGTATGTGGTTTGTCTGCTGCCTCTTTCTGGTCTCTCTCTCTCTGGTCCCTCTCTTTGGTCTCTCTCTGGTCTCTCTCTGGTCTCTCTCTGGTCTCTCTCTGGTCTCTCTCTGGTCTCTCTCTGCTCTCTCTCTGCTCTCTCTCTCTGCTCTCTCTCTCTGGTCTCTCTCTCTGGTCTCTCTCTCTGGTCTCTCTCTGCTCTCTCTCTCTGGTCTCTCTCTGGTCTCTCTCTGGTCTCTCTCTGGTCTCTCTCTCTGGTCTCTTTCTCTGGTCTCTCTCTCTGGTCTCTCTCTCTGGTCTCTCTCTGGTCCCTCTCTGGTCTCTCTCTCTGGTCTCTCTCTCTGGTCTTTCTCTGGTCTCTCTCTGGTCTCTCTGGTCTTCTCTGGTCTCTCTCTGGTCTCTCTCTGGTCTCTCTCTCTGGTCTCTCTCTGGTCTCTCTCTGGTCTCTCTCTCTGGTCTCTCTCTGGTCTCTCTCTGGTCTCTCTCTGGTCTCTCTCTCTGGTCTCTCTCTCTGGTCTCTCTCTCTGGTCTCTCTCTCTGGTCTCTCTCTCTGGTCTCTCTCTCTGGTCTCTCTCTGGTCCCTCTCTGGTCTCTCTCTCTGGTCTTTCTCTTGACTAATGACTATTCAAATACTCGTTCAAATGCAATTAAGAATAGTAAAGTTATGATCATTTAATATTGATCAATAAATCACAGTCCCTGTGCTGTTTGTTCTGCCTCTGACACCACAGAAAGGTTCTTCGTCTCAGTTCAAGGCAAAGGTGTTTCTGCTGCGAGATTATTTCAACTTCTGTTACGTAACAACTGGGACTTTAACATATTGTGTCCCCAGGACACACAACAGAACCGACAACTTTGTAAAGTCCTCCAAGATTTAGGGCTATGCACAAATACATTGAATTGAATTGACAAAGTAAGAGTAAAAGCAAAGAAGTTAGAGACTGAAGTATAGGCCACACTCTAGAAGCAATAACATACAGTACATATATATTGTAAATTAGCGTCATATGGTAAGACCAGGATAGAGTCATATGGGCATAAATAGACAATAATAATGATAAATATAATTTTAAAGCTCTTTGGGTGACCGTGGTCTGTAAAAATGTGCTCTCTGAGTAAAGATGACTCACTTACCAACACATAAAGTAGTACACAGAGTGACAACAGATATATAATAAAACTAGGCATGTATGCACCGAGTCTGCGACGTCTGAGATCTTCCACTTCATGTCCACGGTTATGAACAAAGCATAACATATCTATTGGTGCCGTGGCAGAAGCGAAAGAGAACTGTCTGTTTTTTTCTTGGGTAAAAACCTCCAGTCGTGCCACTTTTACTGTGTAACAACAACAAAACATGACGCACAATCCCAGACGGCCGCACACTTTGTAAACTTTGTGTATCTTTAGTCTCTTTGTACTTGTATATCATGGACTTTTCTATAGTTTCTTGTTTTAACTGTTTGTGTGTTTGAATCTAATGTAACACAAGACCTCAGCATCTTTCATCATTTTCTTCAGTTCCATATCAACAAAAAGACTGTTTCTGTTTCGGTTCATTTACTTTGAACTGTTTATAAATGATTCAATGTTTCTAAAATTCGACAATCAGCAGCTAACAAAAATAAATAAAAGGTTCATTTGCAAAAACAGATGTCTCAGTTTTGAAAATTTGTCTAAAAAAGTTGGGTTTCTCCAGCTGCTATATCCAATATTGTTGCTCAAGAAGGAGTAAAAATGTATTTGATTGGTACTAACACATAGATCTGGCTTGTCTGTTGCCTCTCTCTGGTCTCTCTCTCTTTGGTCTTTTTCTCTGGTCTCTACGTCTCTGGTCTCTCTCTTTAGTCTTCAGTTTCATATCAATATGGCACGGTTTCTGAGTGTAGTTTGCATGATCTCTCTGTGTCCGCCTAGCTTTCCTCCAGTACAGCAGTTATAAAATCCTCCAGCTCAGAGCCTCAGCTTCTGGAGGTGGGTCCTGGTACTACAACGACCGCCACAGAGGCCCGAGTACAGAAACTTTTTAGTAAGAGAACCAGAGAACCAGTTTAGTTCACTAGATTAGTCCAGGGCGGACGACGACTCGGAAGCGTGACCCTCAACCCACTGGTGCATCAAAGCCCCCAACCAACGCCATCCCTGCACTCTCTTTCATTCAGACCTATTGTATATCTCAGTGTCTCCCAAAGTGGGGTCCGCGGCCCCCTGGTGGGCCGCGAGGGTACTGCAGGGGGGCCGCGGGAGGTCATAAAAAAAAAATATATATATATATATAATTATTTAATGTTAAATTTATAATGTTTTGTTTGTGATATTAAAATATTTGTGTTCATTATTTGACTTGAATAATCCACTGTAATCATTTTTGTATTACAATGTTTGTAGCAGAGGCTATTTCCCCAAAATAAAATAACCAGAACAGCCTATTCTTAATATTGTCTTCTTGGTTATTATTTTGGGGGGCCACGCAGACCCGTCAGATTTTTAAGGGGGCCTCGGTGTTACTGAGTTTGGGAATGGCTGGTATATCTTTTTTGGGGTAGGGGAAAACGGAGCACCTGGAGGAAACCTTCTAGACACAGGGACAAAATGTAAACTCCGCTCAAAAAGGCCCTGTTCCGACCAAGATTCAAACCCAGGAGCTACTTGCTGAGAAGCGAAAAGCTATCCACTCCGTATATGATGGCTAAATTAGTTGAGCTGAAGCTGGCTGGATGACACTGTGAGCTTGTGTTTATAATCTCAGAGACTTCTTTGTTTTAGCAAGTCAAAATGAAAAAAGAGGGCCGCATTTGGCTCGCGGGCCTAAGTTTGGACACGTCTGCCCTAGTGACATTGTGGAAGAATCGGTCAATAATACAACACTACCACCATTCCCCATGTTACATACTCTATTCTACCTCTGACATTTTGGCACCTAGCACACAAAAACATGGGGAGAAAGTAAAAAATCTAGGCCTTTAATAAGCGCGATATGAAGTTACCGTCTGTGTGGCACCGGAGAATAAAACCTGGAATGAAAGAAGGCCCGGATTATGACTAGAAAGCAGTTTTACCTCGGAGAGACGCTTGTTATGAAACACACCGTCAAGCATTTGTGGCGGGTTACATCACTCGATTTGGACCGACAATGAGATTAGGCTTCTCGGAACACAGCTTGATAACCAACCTTGTCTGCGACGCATACAAAAAAATGGGACAGTAATCCTTTTATGGTGGGAGAGTGAAGGATTGTTGCGCGGCTACAGACAAAGTAATGAGCATTTTTGTCTCTTTTTCTGGGCATCATGTGGCATTGTGCGTCGAGGAGAAATGTCAAAACGCGGGGAAACTGCGGGGAGAGAAAACAAAGTCTGCGCGGCTGTAATCACACCTTTGCGTCTGTGTCTTTGCAAGGGTCTGGGAACAAGAAGAAGAAGAAGAAGAAAAAAACCCCAGGGTGGCCATGACAACCGTGCTTGCAAATTAAGTTATATCTCGGAGAGGTAATCAACGCGCGGCTTTTTTGCAAATGACTCGACGGACGCCGGGTGAAGGCGGAGGGCGTAATGGTTATCGCAGAACGTGGGGAAATGAAGAAAGATTGTTTTGCTGGAAAAAGTTAATTAGGTTTCAAGTTATGCGGTTTTTAAACGATGGAAAAGTCACAAAGCCGCGTACGAACAGGTGGAAGGTAGTTATGAAGATAATGTACAACTTCAAGGGCCGTTCGAATGCTATCTACTATTATTCAGTCTTTCCACTACAGACATGTGCCTCTGCTTATCTGTGTCTGCTTTACCTGTAGATTTTTGTCAGCTCGTGCAGCAACCCGCCTCCTCCCCATTACCGTCTAAACAGCGGACCATCACTCTTAATAATGCATTGGCTTCATATAGTGCTTATTTTAGACACTCACATGTCATTTTTCCTTCACTCCACACTACTGTAGCCACAACTGCCCTGGGGCACACAGACAGAAGCAAGACAACCAGTGCCATCGGACCCACCCACCACCACCACCACCACCAACCATTCACAAACACACCAGACTCATTCTAAAGTGTCTTGTCTAAGGACACAACAACAGTTTGTCACTTTACAACTGCAGCCGCCCCACCTGCTGTTCCCATAGGTCTCCCATCACAGCACTAACCAGTCCATGTCCTGCTTAGCTTCAGAGGTATGTGAACTGTTTGATTCTCTGATCTGTTTTGTGGCGAATCGACAGCTTTGTAACTTTCTCAGAGATAGCTACTGTTGTGATTTAGAGCTAGACCAGTGTCTCCCAAAGTGGGGTCCGCGGCCCCCTGGTGGGCCGCGAGGGTACTGCAGGGGGGCCGCGGGAGGTCATAAAAAAAATAATAATAATAATATAATTATTTAATGTTAAAATTATAATGTTTTGTTTGTAATATTAAAATATTTGTGTTCATTATTTGACTTGAATAATCCACTGTAATCATTTTTGTATTACAATGTTTGTAGCAGAGGCTATTTCCCCAAAATAAAATAACCAGAAGAGCCTATTCTTAATCTTGTCTTCTTGGTTATTATTTTGGGGGGCCACGCAGACCCGTCAGATTTTTAAGGGGGCCTCGGTGTTACTGAGTTTGGGAATGGCTGAGCTAGACAATTAAAAAAAAATTGAATTGAGGTTCTACAACTGAAATGGAGATAGGGAGGAGGTGGATTGCTGCACAAGCTGAAAGTGTGAGCAGCGGAATATGAAGTGAATGTGTGTTCAAATGCTGCAGGTGAAGCAAATACTGAGAAGTGGGCATGGATCTTTTGCTAATTCTTTCACTTTGGTCACAAAATGAAGCACAGGAATCTAGTATCTGACTTTTATAAGTCACAAACTAGGAATTTGCTTTGGCTTCAGTATAAAAAAAATCTTCATAGAATTTCTTAACTTTACGACTATATCCAGGTGCACACAAGTAAATACACACATCAGACATTAATCAGAGCTCTAAACCCAAAACCCGCCCGTGCTGGGTCGTACCTGCGCTCGCCGGCCGCTGTGGAAGCCCGGGGGACACGGCGTTCCTCTGCAGGGATGGTTGCTGTGGCGACAGGAGGCGGGGGTCTGTGAGGGCGGAGCTTATGAAGGAGGTGGTGGTGACCAGGGGGTTGTTGCTGTTGAACTGCAGGCCCTGGTTGGACACGGGGACGGTCACTGGCATCGAGAAGGTGGGCTGCGGCACGCCAGACTGAGGGACACAGGGACCAGAGACACAGGGACAGGGTTAGCACAGGTACATGTGTGGTGTTATGCATGTAACATTCATGTGTATATGTATAAATGTGTATCTATGTATGTATGTGTAATATGTAAGTAAATGCAACAGGTATGTGTATATAAGTCTGTGTTATATGTAAGTGTATATATATCTATGTATGGGTATTTAACATATATGTGTATGTGTCTATGTTTGTGTACTATGTAAGTATATGTAACATGTATATCTATGTGTATGTGTATATGTGCAGTTGTTACATGTATGAGTATATAATGTATGTGTTACATGTATACAGTATATAGTAGTATATGGTATATATGTAGCATGGGTGACAGAGTACAGAGAGAAGCACTGTAGACAGGTTAGTGAGCCGCAGAGGAAGCCATTCAAGCTGTTTCACATTAAAGATTGACCCTTATCATAGACCTGGAGTTGTTTTTAGACCCATCCATGCTGGAACTTCTGGCACAAACATGTAACATTTCTTGTATTTGGACCGTTTGATTCTCTGATCTGTATTTGATTCTCTGACCTGTGTTTGATTCTCTGATCTGTATTTGATTCTCTGATCTGTGTTTGATTAAGGGCAATACAAGAATACATCCACTTGCGTTGACTTAAATACCTGTTTTAGTAAAACGTTTGCAACATTTTGAGTTTGGACCAAAGTTCTGCAAACTGAAGAATCAGCCGTCGATGGATTTTTATGAAAACTATGAGAGCTGGCACACATCACACACACACTTCTTCCTCCTCTCCCATTACACAGCGGCTTAGACCTCTCCATCCACCTGCAGGAGCGTCTTATTACATCAGCTCTGAGGTGACATTTCTCACATTATCAACTTCCAAATATTGCTTGCACTTGCCTTTTCGTAACACCTAAAATTGCCAAGCGTTCAGAACTTGTCAGAGGTCACTCCCGGACGTCGGAGAGGGAGCTATAGTGGAGGAATCTTAAGAGCAAGGACTTGGGGTTGTCCAGTGATCTCGCCGCGGTCGACCCACTTCACCCTGTTCCAGCTCAATCAAAAAGAAGGAGCTCTATATTTAGGATGTGGGCCAGTGTCTGTGCTCGCAGCCAGGGACCCAGTTCCACTGCGGAGGACAAGGGCACCTTCCTGTCCCCGATCCACCAGCCTCCCACCAGAACACTGTTTTTGGGTGTAGGACAAAGAAGCACATGTCTGACGTGTACGAGAAAAAGAGTTTTAGTAGAATTGGATAAATCTCTAGTACACAGAAAACTAACTGGGAATGGGCTTAAATACACACTATGTACTTTTGAATGTGCTGGAAACAGCTGCAAGTCCTAAGTAGCTCTGAAACAGTTGTGTTGTGCTTTACAATGTTTGTTATTCTTGCTTTTTTCTGCCTGAGATGTTGCTGCAGTACAGTGTTCATGGTTTTGCACTGGTCCAGACCAGAGCAGAGAGGATTCATGGTTTTACACTGGTCCAGACCTGAGCAGAGAGGATTCATGGTTTTACACTGGTCCAGACCAGAGCAGAGAGGATTCATGGTCCGAACCAAGCGGATCAGGTGAAAATCCACTGGAGGAATGCTAACTTTTAGAAAAATGCTAATGAAGCATTTAGCATTTTACTTTGGACCAGAGCGGAGAAAATGGTCCATACCAAGTGGCTACTCCACCCTGTGACCCGTCCTGCTCCACCCAGAGGCTGCTCCACCCAGAGGCTACTCCACCTCTGCTGCTGTGACCCGTCCTGCTCCACCCAGAGACTACTCCACCTCTGCTGCTGTGACCTGTCCTGCTCCATCCAGAGACTACTCCACCTGCTGTGACCCGTCCTGCTCCACCCAGAGGCTACTCCACCTCTGCTGCTGTGACCTGTCCTGCTCCACCCAGAGGCTACTCCACCTCTGCTGCTGTGACCTGTCCTGCTCCACCCAGAGGCTACTCCACCTCTGCTGCTGTGACCTGTCCTGCTCCACCCAGAGGCTACTCCACCTCTGCTGCTGTGACCTGTCCTGCTCCACCCAGAGGCTACTCCACCTCTGCTGCTGTGACCCGTCCTGCTCCACCCAGAGGCTACTCCACCTCTGCTGCTGTGACCCGTCCTGCTCCACCCAGAGACTACTCCACCTCTGCTGCTGTGACCTGATGGGCTGTTGCTGATCAAATTCCTTTTTTATTTTTGCTGACACTGGACACCTGAATTTCTCCTACGAGGATCAATAAACTATCTATCTACAATATGTGTAAAGGAAAAACCTGCAAACTGAAGTCCAGATGATGGGTGAGCAACATTACTTTGTTTTGAAATGTCCCTGTACGACTTAGAGCTTTCACAAACTAAATGTTTTGAGGAGCACAGGGACCGGCCTTCTGTTGGGACTCTGAGGAGCACAGGGACTGGCCTCCTGCTGGGACTCTGAGGAGCACAGGGACTGGCCTCCTGCTGGGACTCTGAGGAGCACAGGGACTGGCCTCCTGCTGGTCCCAGAGTCAAGCCTAAACAAGGCAGTGTTTCAGATTCAGCAAGAGCAGTCTTCCTGAAAATGTGAGACAGGCTTCTTCTCAGACAAATCCAGGTTGGAAACAGTTCTGTTTAGCTGCAACAACTGAAGGATTGTATCGTCGTTGTTTCTGTCTTGCTGGTTTAGCCCTTTGACTTCCCTTGTGTATGAACTGAGCTAGAGCCGACAACATTTGTGAGATTTCATGTAGCTCATAATTGGAACATCAGAGCCCTAGTTTTACAACGATTCTAAACTTTTGAATGTTAATTTCATGTCCCAATTAACCTGGAAAACCCTTTGCCATTCTCCAGTTATTGTAATGAAGAATAATTTTCTCCGTTGGACACGACATTGCCAGGTGTTGCTAGGAGATGGCTGACATAACCTCCTCTCGCACAGAACTATTAAATCTGTCCTAAAAATCTCCGGTCGAGCAATAATCCAAACGATGAGCAGCGTAACGGTAATAACGCAGATATAGGTTGAAATGGTTTTTATATTCTGCAGGTGCATAATGGACTTAAAGGAGGTTGGAAAGGGAAGTAACCCATTTTCTCTCACTCAAGTGCACTCATCAAGGGTGTGTTCCTGGATGTAAAGGGTGAATCAGAATGAATTAAAACCATGGCCTACTTTTCCTCCTTCCCGTCCTGAAAACCATAAAATCAGGAGTCGAGCGGTGGTTTAGAAGCAGTCAAGTGGGTTTGTGGACGGGAAATGGTGGGTAAAATAGCAGGATTTCTCAGGACTACTTAGAATAGGTTAGAAATTGAAATGGGGAGCAAAAATAAGGCCAAAAACTTGAATTAAATCTAAGCCATCTGGCGGAAAGTTAATCTGAAATCTCTCCAATGTGGGACTAGAAAAGGCCTTCATTCAAATCCATATCAGTAGACAACATTAAGTGAACCGCAATATCAGGATTCTAGCGGTGGTTTAGAAGCAGTCAAGTGGGTTCGTGGACGAGAAATGGTGAATAAATAACAGGATTTCTTATGTATAGACTATGGATTGGAATGAGGAGCGAACATAAGACCAACAACTAAACTTGTATCAATGGTATCTGGTAGAAAGTTAGTCTGAGATCTCCCCAATGTTGGACAAATAAAGGCCTTCATACAACTTAGCTGCTCTATGTAACGTACACAATTTTGACAGAAAGTTGCCTCTACATAGAGTAACCTCCTCAAACTCTCAGTCTCCTTTGTCTCGGCGTTGTTGAGATTGGAGATAATTGAAAGCCGGGCCTCTGACAGCGGAGCGAGCCGTGAGTCTTCTTCAGTTTCACTAACAGGGGCCTCATTGATTGCACTGGTGTTGGATCACGGATCGCAGTCGATGGTGGAGGCAGCAGCGCCGTTTATTCTGCTCCAAGTTCAACCGAAGACGCGTTGCTTCTAATATTTCAGGAATGGAACTCAACGACGCGCGGGTTTGAGTTTGAGGGAATGTGATCTGGGAAGTTTAGACGGAGACGGGTGATGGATGAAAGCTGGGGAGTATGAAATGATAATTCAAGACAAATTGAGGAATTTTTCTAGCTCTAATTGAATACATACATTTCATTTATGTTAATCTAATTTATTTGTCCATTTCTGGGTCTGGGGACTGGCCAACCAACTCTCATAGCAGCAGCAGCAGCTTTGGTCTTTCAGTAGGCCGGACTTATGGCAAAGTGGGGTTAAGTGTCTTGCCCAGGGACACAACAACAACAACAGACATGAGTTGTATGGAGATGAAACCCAAAACCACTATGTTCAAAGACCAATCAGTCCCCCACCATATTTAAAGGACCATGGACCCAAATAGTTGTTGTTTTGCCCTGAATCTGCCCTGAAAGTTAGTAAGAGATAGAGGACTGCTAAAATAATATGTATTAATTTTTTTTTTTTTTATCATTTGAAGAAAAATATGTGAGAAAAAGGGGAAATGTTTGTTGCAAGATGGAGCTGTAGTATGATGTTAAGTAGAATAGTTAGTCCAATGGCAGGATTTTAATACATTTTGTCCAATCGGGAAAGTGGGAGTTAGAACCATAGACTCAGGAGTGGGCCGACCGAGAGCTGACGTCACCATAGAGCTAGCCTTAGTGTGGTAGATGCTAATTTCATGATAAGCTAGCTGGAGCCAATTTCCTTATCCTCTAGCTTAGGAAGATCCATCTTGTCTTCTTAGTAGAATAACTAAAAAGTATTGGGTTCTTCTATAAGATAAAAACCTCACAAAACCTTACAGTGTCTGGTATAGAAGAACACAATACTTTTATATCCATATGCCCTGCTGATTGGTCAATCCTCATATGGCTCGTATCTGGGTTTACAAAGACAATATCACCATTTATAACACGGCTCCTCACAGCAGCAGAAGAACGCTCCATTGATTTGAATGTAATTCCAAATGACCGCTGCCCTTTGGCAACGCACCCTCTGCTTGTAATTCAGATGTGTAGATTACTCCGCAAGTAGTTCCCGCCACTCCGGAGCTAGCCACACTCAATAAACGCAAATACCAATCAATCAACATATTTAAATGTTATTCGGAGAATACATACATTCTTGATACACGTGCACGGAGATTTTCAGAATGATCTGTTAAGGTTTTCATGACAAAAATACTGTTTTAATGCGAGAAAAAGCGATCGTGAAAAAACCCGGCAGTAGATTCCAGGACTTTTTAAGAACATTTGCAGAGGATCGAATTATGGATTTAGGTTAGGTTTATATATGTACCTAAACATACCTTCTTCCAATAATGACCTGCCTAATATACGTTATCCCTTATATAAACGCCAGGATCATAGAGAGTGATGAACCACAGATTTTTAAAGGCCTAAATGGTGAGTGTGACAAACGTTTACTGAGCGATACGAGTTTACTCTGCAGTGGAAGTCTATAGGAGCCATAGCGAGTCGGAGGAAAACTTTCTCCATGAGCACTTTCCTTTTGGGCTTCATTGAGCTACTTTGTCCAGAATGGTCTCTCTCTCTCTCTTTCTGAACAATTAAAAAAGTAATTGGCATGGCATCTGCAAACGCAACACTCAAATTCTCTTGGCTCGATCATCCAACGCTTTCTCCTTAACAACAAGAATCTGTTCAGTCGAATTCTCCTCGCAGTGTCTTGCTCAAGGGCAGTACGAAGGTGGCTTGTAACAGGAAGAATCAATTTCTCACCCTGCATCCCATTTCCAAAACCTTAGAACCAGGAGATCAAACAAGCGCCCCTCCGGCTACATGTACAATGTTGCAGAAGAGTCATCGCCATTCTCCCTGGCTGCTTTCTAACCTTTTTTCTCTCTTTTCTGTTTGGAAAGAGATTATGCTTGTATATTCTCCTCATCTGGAGATTAAGACAGCCGGGGGGAGGAGCTGGTGGGTGGGCAAGCCGAGGGAAAGGGGGGGTATAGCATCCGCGGAGGTGAAGCCAAGAGACGAGGTTCTCCCCAGGGGTTGGAGCCGGAGCTTTTCTTCTGCCGCTGCTGGATCTCGCCGGGAAAAGCTTTTAAAGGACATTTTGCTCACACCGAGACTGCAGGAGGAAGAGGAGGCACCAGCGAAGGTTCTTTTGAGGTGAACGCAAGGATAGAGAGACTTTGACAGAAACATGGGGTGAAATGAAAGTCTGCGATGTTCAGGGACATGAGGGAGACTGGTAAAAGTTTGAGTTTATCTCGGAAAATTACGTGTCATAGAACGTCCAGGAATTGAAGACAAATCGTGTTGCACTTTGTAATCTACGACATCGTCATCATCATCTGCCATTAATGTTGAAAATCTTAATAAGAGTAATCTATTTTACCTTTATGGATTGAGACCAGGACCAAGTGGGACATGTCGTGGGGAAAAAAAGAAGGAAAACGCTCTAATTGATGCCAATTTTATATTATATGCTGCTTTTAACGGATGATATTTACTGTATGTAGTTGAGGGACTAGCATAGAATGTATATGGACAATGCTAACCCGCTAGCTCAGAGAAGCCAAACAGGGAAGTGCTCATGGATAAAGTTTTAGAGTTGAGTAGAGTAGAGTAGGCTAAAGTAGAGTAGGCTAGAGTAGAGTAGAGTAGAGTAGGGTAGAGTAGAGTAGAGTAGAGTGCAGTAGAGTAGAGTAGAGTAGAGTAGAGCAGAGTGCAGTAGAGTAGAGTAGAGTAGAGCGCAGTAGAGTAGAGTAGAGTAGAGTAGAGCAGAGCAGAGCAGAGTAGAGTAGAGTGTAGCAGAGCAGAGTAGAGTACAGTAGAGTAGAGTAGAGTAGAGCAGAGTAGAGTAGGCTAGAGTAGAGTAGAGTGCAGTAGAGTAGAGTAGAGCAGAGTAGAGCAGAGTAGAGTAAAGTAGAGTAGAGTAGAGCAGAGTACAGTAGAGTAGAGCAGAGCAGAGTAGAGTACAGTAGAGTAGAGTAGAGCAGAGTAGAGTAGAGCTGGTGGAAACGTGGCTTTGAACAGGGAAGTGCTCATGGATAAAGTTTTAGAGTTGAGTAGAGTAGAGTAGGCTAAAGTAGAGTAGGCTAGAGTAGAGTAGAGTAGAGTAGGGTAGAGTAGAGTAGAGTAGAGTGCAGTAGAGTAGAGTAGAGTAGAGTAGAGCAGAGTAGAGTGCAGTAGAGTAGAGTAGAGTAGAGCGCAGTAGAGTAGAGTAGAGTAGAGTAGAGCAGAGCAGAGCAGAGTAGAGTGTAGCAGAGCAGAGTAGAGTACAGTAGAGTAGAGTAGAGTAGAGCAGAGTAGAGTAGGCTAGAGTAGAGTAGAGTAGAGTGCAGTAGAGTAGAGTAGAGTAGAGTAGAGTAGAGCAGAGTAGAGTGCAGTAGAGTAGAGTAGAGTAGAGCGCAGTAGAGTAGAGTGCAGTAGAGTAGAGTAGAGTGCAGTAGAGTAGAGTAGAGTAGAGCAGAGTAGAGTAGAGTAGAGTAGAGAAGAGTAGAGTACAGTAGAGTAGAGTAGAGCAGAGTAGAGCAGAGTAGAGTAAAGTAGAGTAGAGTAGAGCAGAGTAGAGCAGAGTAGAGTAAAGTAGAGTAGAGTAGAGCAGAGTACAGTAGAGTAGAGCAGAGTAGAGTACAGTAGAGTAGAGTAGAGCTGGTGGAAACGTGGCTTTGAACCAACACGCAGTAAGTGATATTTATTGATAAAGCGCCTTTAGACCAGCCTCTCAGAGATAACACTGGTACAGAGCATGTGCAGCTCCACAGCGGATGTCATCAGTCACACCAGAGTCAAACAGCAGCGTGGGGGCCGGGCGCCATGTCCCCGGTGACCAATCAGAGGACGGGCCGCCAGGAAGAGCGCTGTAAATTGAGTGGTGCTCATTAAAGTGACATTAATGGTAATATTGAGCACAGAGGGGAATGAATCACAGACAGCAGAGCCTGACCTGAGCCTGGACCTGAGCCAAGACCCAGGACTGGACCTGAGCCTGGACCTGAGCCTGGACCTGAGCCTGGACCTGAGCCTGGACCTGAGCCAAGACCCAGGACTGGACCTGAGCCTGGACCTGCGCCAAGATCCAGGACTGGACCTGAGCCTGGACCTGAGCCAAGATCCAGGACTGGACCATGTCACGGACTGCTCTATTTACACAAGTCTCTCCATGGCCTCGCATCAAAGTACATCCATGTTAGTGCCATGTGAACCGGACTCTGAGGAGCACAGGGACTGGCCTCCTGCTGGGACTCTGAGGAGCACAGGGACTAGCCTCCTGCTGGTCCCAGAGTCAGACCTAAACATGAGGAGGCAGCGTTTCAGATTTATGCAGCTGATGTCTGATGCCGTTGTGTCATTGGGCAAGACACTTAACCCCACTTTGCCTTTAGCCCCCACTGTGCCATCACCGACAGAGCAGCCATCCTACTGTGGACTCACCACCTGCAGGAGGATCAGCGAGAGAAGGCTTCTACTCCAACAACGTTCAAATCCAGTTTAAAAGTTCTGTTTAGCAGCTTCAACTGAAAGGATTGTTTCTTCATTCTTTTTTTAATGTACTGTGATTATTTTTGATTTAAATATTTTTCTTGTTTTGTTAACCACTTTGAGTTGCCTTGCGTATGAACCGCGCCATACAAAAAAAAACTTGCCTTGCCGAAACAAAATCAAGTATATAATAAAATAGCTGTAACTGTAGCTGGTCATATCGCTCTTTATCTCCAGACAGGAAATGTTAGGACTCAACATGAAGACCCGCATGTTCTCTCTGAGGCTCGCCGTCTTTTATCTTGTTAGCTACAAATTGAACACAGTCTCTTCACATTCTCACAGTATGCAATTATTACCGTAGCGGGTGATTAAAGAGCGGTTGCTATGCCAACTCGGGTGATGTCGGGCCTAGTTAGCACACGTCTGGCGGCGTTATTTACGATCCGCGTTCTGCTTCACCTGCACACATCTCGGTGTGAAGTGCCGCGCCGACCTGCCCCTGTCTAATGAACCGGAGGCTGCTATAATGTAAGGTGTTTAATTATAATGTTTCTTTTACATGGTATACAATCTAGCCGCTTAATGTATGTGTTTGAAAGGATATAGCTGTTATACGAGGTGAAACTTCAAAAACTTTTAAAAGTGCACTGTTTTAGTCTGGTCTTACCACACCATCGTACTCATTTCATTTGGTACTAAGATCTGATTTGCTCCATTAATCTCCGTTAACAGGTGGGAAGAGTTAACTCCTTTTGCAGATTGAAATGATTGGAGTTTACTGTGACGTATGTATTGCGCCCGGGTGAGCTAGCATTTGACCTAGCTTTAGCATGTAGCCTAGCTTTAGCCATTTCCTTTGTCGCTAAAGGAGCAATTGGGAGTAGAGCAATGACATTTACTAAGCATTCCTCTTGCTCCGGCTTCAATTTCTTAAGATTTGGAGTCGCACCGGAACGGATTACTTTACAATCGCATTCTCTGCCAAACTAAAACCAGCCTGTTTTGCGCAAACTTGCTACAACACCCGCCTCCCCCGCTTTCTGATTGGGCGGAAGGGGTTTCAACCGAGGAAATTGCAGCCACTAGGATCAGACCCAGACGTAAATGTAGGAAGTGATGATAGACCGGGGTTTACGGATGGATAAGGCCGGGCTAGTACTGTTAGAATGCTGTGCTAAGTTCGTACAGAGACCCCTACTGGAGGTGTATAGGAAAGGCACTATTCTCTCATCTCTCCTGTAGTCTGTTCATTGCTATTCACTCACTGTCCCAAGAGTAACAGTTATTCTCCTGACTTTTCTCATTTTGGTGATTTGTAAAAAGTCAAAACAACAAAGATAATTTAAGACAGTTGCAGTTATAATGTATTACAAACACAATAACACACCACGCCCAGTTTTATCCAATCAGAAGTGAGAACACAGCACACACACACGTGCAGAGACACACACAGACAGACACACACACACACACAGGGACAGACACACACACGCACAGAGACAGATATACACACAGACAGAGAGACACACACACACACACACAGACAGACAGACACACGCACACACTCACAGACACACACACGCACACACACAGAGACACACACATGCTCAGATGATAGCAATGTGGCAGGCAGGTGAGAAAAGCGCACATTGTAGCTGCGTCAGATTAGCCGTAGCATCTTGTTAGCTCCTGTTAGCTAACTCCTACAACTGGTCCATCTCACGTTGTGTTACTGATTCAAAAACCCCCACCGCACACGGAAGGGTCAGTGGAGGATTGTGGGTAGTGGCGGTGATGGCATGGATGAGGGTCAGAGGGTGGCGAGATGGTGCAGCCAGGTGCTCTGTGAGTATTCAGGCCGACTCCAGGAACGCCGGGCAACCTTAGCGGTCAACCTGGCTAGCGTTAGCATTAGCATTAGCAGGTGAGCGCACCAACCATAGACTGTAAAGAGGAGTGGACAGAGCTAGCCCGAGAGCTAGCCCGTTAGCCCGTTAGACCACTGTGAGCTAAGTCGGACGTGATCGCAGGCCCAAGTCTGGCTCCAAAGTATTATTATTTTTGTAACTTTGCGTCCTGTCGGCTAAAGCTCAATATTGTGGGTTTAAAATTTTTACTTTTACTCTGACAAAGTAAAAAATACAGGTTAAAAACGGTTCTGTTTAGCTCTAGGATCTTCACTCTTCTTGATGTACTGTCATTTTCTATAATTCGAGCACTTTGAGTTTCCTTGTGTATAAACTGTGCTAAACATTATTATACCATAAATTATACCAGATTAGCTACATTTATTATGATGTCGTCTTGCTAATCTGCGTTTGTCGTCTATAGCGTGTGCCTAGTTGCAAAGCGGTGAGTGGGGAAGGGTTTGGTCATGGGTCGATGAGTAACAAACCAATGCAGCTGTAATCACCATGGAAACCGAAAGTAAATAATCCAGACGCCATTTTGTGTAAAGTTGTCGAATTTAGCAGAAGACACAAAAAACAAATATTTAATAGCATTGCATTTAGAACTGCGGCTGTGGATTGTTTTAGTTGTAAAATATTATACTGATAATTGTCTTTTTGATTATTCCACTTTTTTAGACCTTTAACTGCAAGTGAATTTTGTATTTTGGCAGTACAAAAAATCAATCCTATTCAAAACAACTCTCTAATAATATGTGAAACAATTTTCTCCCGTACGTTTTTTTTAACTTGATTTATGTATGTACTTGTCTGGGTCACACTGGGGACTTTTGCAAATGTATTCCAATGTGGTTTTACTGCAAATGGCAAAGAAAAACTGAATACGAATCTGAATCAGAGAGAAATAATATGACATTTGTTTACATGTATTGTTTTTAGGACCCCGCCTTTAAGCTAACAAAGCTTCCCGGGAGTATCGGTTTTGGCGACGCACCGACAAACTTTACTCGTATGAAGTTTTGTAAATAAAGATCATCAAATTGAATCTAAATTGTTTTTTTTTGTTTTTGTTTTTTTTGCAAAGTTGGTGGCAGTTGAAAGCTAGCCGTTTTGCTAATAACGACACGTCTACAGCCATGTCGATCATTGTCTACTTTCCCCATTCAAATACATATAAAGGTTGACCGGAAACATCGTTGATTAGCATCTGCTCCACAGCTAGCTAGCCCACGTTAGCTTCAGCCCGGGCCAGGTCACGCCGTTTTTAATTCCACTCCTGAATCCAGTCTATGGCACCGACACGTGGAGGGAGCTTGAGGGGGTGAATACACAGAGTTGGCGGTACTCACTGACAGCCTATAGCTCTGCATCATTTTATCAAATTCCTCATCAATCTTTTTGTATTTCTCCTCAGTGCGTGGGGTGAGGGAGAAGGGCTCCTCCGGCTCTGGGCTCTCAGAATCCCTGTGCTCTTTCTTGTTCAGAGCCTTTAGTTACCGACGGAGGAGAGAGAGAGAGAGAGGGATAGAAGAGAGACAGAAAGACAACATGTTAGCTAGCTTGCTCAGATGGAGAAGGTACTCACGCCGTAGCGCTTGAAGAGGCTGTCCAGGTCGTCCGTCTTGCGGTATTTCTCCTCGGCCAGCGGGCTCTGGTCGATGGAGTCGTCCCCGTCCGGTTCTGGACTGTTGCAGCCGTTAAAGCCTTTCTTTCGCAAAGTCTAGAGCGGTCGGGGGTGGAGAGGGAGGGGGAGGTAGATGCACGTGTTATTACAGAAGGTTACGACACACTGGAGACCTCACCTGCCGTGGGACTGTGCGATAACTCAAACTAAAGTCACAATGTGCAATATAGAAAAAAACATGTGTCCACTTGTCACTTTGCTGAGTCACTTTGTCCCGTAGCATCATGCTGCTAATGCTAACGTGTACGAGTGTAAACATACAACTGTTTATTTCTGACGCTAGAATATTCAGTATTTAGCTAATTATGCTTTTAGACGTGCTTCTGTTTTAGGCTAACGCTCGAGATTGTATACTCGCTTTTGTATTATGCTAAGCTAACGTTTTCTACTTGCTTCTTTATCATGCTAAGCTAACGTTTTATACTTGCTTCTGTATTATGCTAAGCTAACGTTTTCTACTTGCTTCTTTATCATGCTAAGCTAACGTTTTCTACTTGCTTCTTTATCATGCTAAGCTAACGTTTTATACTTGCTTCTTTATCATGCTAAGCTAACGTTTTATACTTGCTTCTTTATTATGCTAAGCTAACGTTTTCTACTTGCTTCTTTATCATGCTAAGCTAACGTTTTATACTTGCTTCTTTATCATGCTAAGCTAACGTTTTATACTTGCTTCTTTATCATGCTAAGCTAACGTTTTATACTTGCTTCTTTATTATGCTAAGCTAACGTTTTATACTTGCTTCTTTATCATGCTAAGCTAACGTTTTCTACTTGCTTCTTTATTATGCTAAGCTAACGTTTTATACTTGCTTCTTTATCATGCTAAGCTAACGTTTTATACTTGCTTCTGTATTATGCTAAGCTAACGTTTTATACTTGCTTCTGTATTATGCTAAGCTAACGTTTTCTACTTGCTTCTTTATCATGCTAAGCTAACGTTTTATACTTGCTTCTTTATCATGCTAAGCTAACGTTTTCTACTTGCTTCTTTATCATGCTAAGCTAACGTTTTATACTTGCTTCTTTATTATGCTAAGCTAACGTTTTATACTTGCTTCTTTATCATGCTAAGCTAACGTTTTATACTTGCTTCTGTATTATGCTAAGCTAACGTTTTATACTTGCTTCTGTTATTATGCTAAGCTAACGTTTTATACTTGCTTCTGTATTATGCTAAGCTAACGTTTTATACTTGCTTCTTTATAATGCTAAGCTAACGTTTTATACTTGCTTCTTTATCATGCTAAGCTAACGTTTTATACTTGCTTCTTTATCATGCTAAGCTAACGTTTTATACTTGCTTCTTTATCATGCTAAGCTAACGTTTTATACTTGCTTCTTTATCATGCTAAGCTAACGTTTTATACTTGCTTCTTTATTATGCTAAGCTAACGTGTTCTACTTGCTTCTGTATTATGCTAAGCTAACGTTTTATACTTGCTTCTTTATCATGCTAAGCTAACGTTTTCTACTTGCTTCTTTATTATGCTAAGCTAACGTTTTATACTTGCTTCTTTATCATGCTAAGCTAACGTTTTATACTTGCTTCTGTATTATGCTAAGCTAACGTTTTCTACTTGCTTCTTTATCATGCTAAGCTAACGTTTTATACTTGCTTCTTTATCATGCTAAGCTAACGTTTTCTACTTGCTTCTTTATCATGCTAAGCTAACGTTTTATACTTGCTTCTTTATTATGCTAAGCTAACGTTTTATACTTGCTTCTTTATCATGCTAAGCTAACGTTTTATACTTGCTTCTGTATTATGCTAAGCTAACGTTTTATACTTGCTTCTGTATTATGCTAAGCTAACGTTTTATACTTGCTTCTGTATTATGCTAAGCTAACGTTTTATACTTGCTTCTTTATCATGCTAAGCTAACGTTTTATACTTGCTTCTTTATCATGCTAAGCTAACGTTTTATACTTGCTTCTTTATCATGCTAAGCTAACGTTTTCTACTTGCTTCTTTATTATGCTAAGCTAACGTTTTCTACTTGCTTCTTTATCATGCTAAGCTAACGTTTTATACTTGCTTCTTTATCATGCTAAGCTAACGTTTTATACTTGCTTCTGTATTATGCTAAGCTAACGTTTTCTACTTGCTTCTTTATCATGCTAAGCTAACGTTTTATACTTGCTTCTTTATCATGCTAAGCTAACGTTTTCTACTTGCTTCTTTATTATGCTAAGCTAACGTTTTCTACTTGCTTCTTTATCATGCTAAGCTAACGTTTTATACTTGCTTCTTTATCATGCTAAGCTAACGTTTTCTACTTGCTTCTTTATCATGCTAAGCTAACGTTTTATACTTGCTTCTGTATTATGCTAAGCTAACGTTTTATACTTGCTTCTGTATTATGCTAAGCTAACGTTTTCTACTTGCTTCTTTATCATGCTAAGCTAACGTTTTCTACTTGCTTCTTTATCATGCTAAGCTAACGTTTTATACTTGCTTCTTTATTATGCTAAGCTAACGTTTTCTACTTGCTTCTTTATCATGCTAAGCTAACGTTTTATACTTGCTTCTTTATCATGCTAAGCTAACGTTTTATACTTGCTTCTGTATTATGCTAAGCTAACGTTTTATACTTGCTTCTTTATCATGCTAAGCTAACGTTTTATACTTGCTTCTGTATTATGCTAAGCTAACGTTTTATACTTGCTTCTGTATTATGCTAAGCTAACGTTTTATACTTGCTTCTTTATCATGCTAAGCTAACGTTTTATACTTGCTTCTTTATTATGCTAAGCTAACGTTTTCTACTTGCTTCTTTATCATGCTAAGCTAACGTTTTATACTTGCTTCTTTATATGCTAAGCTAACGTTTTATATACTTGCTTCTGTATTATGCTAAGCTAACGTTTTCTACTTGCTTCTTTATCATGCTAAGCTAACGTTTTATACTTGCTTCTGTATTATGCTAAGCTAACGTTTTATACTTGCTTCTTTATCATGCTAAGCTAACGTTTTATACTTGCTTCTTTATTATGCTAAGCTAACGTTTTCTACTTGCTTCTTTATTATGCTAAGCTAACGTTTTCTACTTGCTTCTTTATCATGCTAAGCTAACGTTTTATACTTGCTTCTTTATTATGCTAAGCTAACGTTTTCTACTTGCTTCTTTATCATGCTAAGCTAACGTTTTATACTTGCTTCTTTATTATGCTAAGCTAACGTTTTATACTTGCTTCTTTATTATGCTAAGCTAACGTTTTCTACTTGCTTCTTTATTATGCTAAGCTAACGTTTTCTACTTGCTTCTTTATCATGCTAAGCTAACGTTTTATACTTGCTTCTTTATTATGCTAAGCTAACGTTTTCTACTTGCTTCTTTATCATGCTAAGCTAACGTTTTATACTTGCTTCTTTATCATGCTAAGCTAACGTTTTATACTTGCTTCTTTATCATGCTAAGCTAACGTTTTATACTTGCTTCTTTATCATGCTAAGCTAACGTTTTATACTTGCTTCTTTATTATGCTAAGCTAACGTTTTATACTTGCTTCTTTATCATGCTAAGCTAACGTTTTATACTTGCTTCTTTATTATGCTAAGCTAACGTTTTCTACTTGCTTCTTTATCATGCTAAGCTAACGTTTTATACTTGCTTCTTTATCATGCTAAGCTAACGTTTTCTACTTGCTTCTTTATTATGCTAAGCTAACGTTTTATACTTGCTTCTTTATTATGCTAAGCTAACGTTTTATACTTGCTTCTTTATCATGCTAAGCTAACGTTTTATACTTGCTTCTTTATTATGCTAAGCTAACGTTTTATACTTGCTTCTTTATTATGCTAAGCTAACGTTTTATACTTGCTTCTTTATCATGCTAAGCTAACGTTTTATACTTGCTTCTTTATTATGCTAAGCTAACGTTTTATACTTGCTTCTTTATCATGCTAAGCTAACGTTTTATACTTGCTTCTTTATTATGCTAAGCTAACGTTTTATACTTGCTTCTTTATCATGCTAAGCTAACGTTTTATACTTGCTTCTTTATCATGCTAAGCTAACGTTTTCTACTTGCTTCTTTATTATGCTAAGCTAACGTTTTATACTTGCTTCTTTATTATGCTAAGCTAACGTTTTATACTTGCTTCTTTATCATGCTAAGCTAACGTTTTATACTTGCTTCTTTATTATGCTAAGCTAACGTTTTCTACTTGCTTCTTTATCATGCTAAGCTAACGTTTTATACTTGCTTCTTTATTATGCTAAGCTAACGTTTTCTACTTGCTTCTTTATCATGCTAAGCTAACGTTTTCTACTTGCTTCTTTATCATGCTAAGCTAACGTTTTCTACTTGCTTCTTTATCATGCTAAGCTAACGTTTTCTACTTGCTTCTTTATCATGCTAAGCTAACGTTTTATACTTGCTTCTGTATTATGCTAAGCTAACGTTTTCTACTTGCTTCTTTATCATGCTAAGCTAACGTTTTCTACTTGCTTCTTTATCATGCTAAGCTAACGTTTTCTACTTGCTTCTTTATTATGCTAAGCTAACGTTTTCTACTTGCTTCTGTATTATGCTAAGCTAACGTTTTATACTTGCTTCTTTATTATACCAAAGTTTGGGATTTTATTTTGTTATTATGTGTTCATTTATCTTGTGCTGCGTGCTCCTCATTCTTTATTTTCTGTAACTGATGATGCAACACTGACATTTCCTCGCTGTGGGACCGATAAAGGAAGTTAATCAGGTATCACTTGGGAAGAGACAGTGTTAATGGATCCACAGGAGAATGTTGTGACTTTAGCTGATGATTCCGAATCCCAGACGTCTGTGTTTTGCAGATGGCGACACGGATCCAGTTTGGTAAAAATGTTAAGGGAGGAATGTTGTGTTGTTTTAAAAGTACAAAAGATATACAAAGATTACATGAGAGAAAAGAGTAATTAACGAGCTCACGGGACGCGTTTCAGAAAACAGTTTAATATTGTTTTATTATCACCTTTCCTGCGATCGTGAAAGAAGCTCTGAACACACACGAAGGGAAGCCACAGTCGGAGATCATTCAAGAAAAAGAAGTTTTAGATGTTTATTGACACAAAAATACACTGTTATTGTGTAATTTAGTCATATTGATTTGCTTCTTGTTTTCCCAAATTATTTTCAGATTCATACAAGTAATAATACACATTTTTCAAGAGCACAGGGACCGGCCTCCTGCTGGGACTCTGAGGAGCACAGGGACCGGCCTCCTGCTGGGACTCTGAGGAGCACAGGGACCGGCCTCCTGCTGGGACTCTGAGGAGCACAGGGACCGGCCTCCTGCTGGGACCCTGAGGAGCACAGGGACTGGGCTCCTGCTGGGACTCTGAGGAGCACAGGGACTGGCCTCCTGCTGGGACTCTGAAGAGCACAGGGACTGGGCTCCTGCTGGGACTCTGAGGAGCACAGGGACTAACCTGCTGGTCAGGACTAAACATGGGGGGTTAGCGTTTCAGATTGATGGAGCTAAAAACATGTCATTTCTCCTCACACTTAAACCCATATATTTCCAATGAACCTTTTTCCCTTTTTTCCAGATCAGAATCTTCAAACCCATCCGTCCTCAATTACCATAACTACACTTTTCTCCGTTCAGACCGATCGATAAATAAATCCGGCTTTAACACAAAACCCTGTAAAGAGTCATGACCTCGGCAGCTCTCCCTCTGGGCCCGAATCTAAAGGAGAGAATTGATTCGAAAAATACATAAGTTGTGTCTATTTCTCTCGTCGTATTCATATTCATATTCCGGGTCCACCCCCATCGGCCCGGGGTGGTACTGCAGCATGTCAGCGCACGTCATTTTGGCCACTTTTGAGCTGGGACCCGCCCCCACTGGTGCTAACCATGGATGTATTATATTTACTGGATAGGGTATTACTAGCTTGTAGCTGAATAACTCACGTGCTCAGGGGATTCTCGCGGTACTGCAGACTGAACCAGACTAAATTCACGTGGGCTACCCAGAAATTTTCCCCATAGAACTCAATGCATATTAAAACAGCTCAACCTCAGCTGACAGAGAACCTACAGCTTTCATAAAGATAGGATTTTGTGGGGATTTTAGTGTCCCTTGTCATCCTGAACTTTTTTTCTTCTTAAATCCTTCGGTTTTGTTTAAATCCACACTTTAGTGCCACAAACTCTGCTCCTCTGGCTCTCGCTCTAACTCCCGCTCTGATGAACTGCTCTGATTGGTCAGAGCACGGCCGAGCCCCTCTGTGCACGTGCGTGAGACCTGGTGTGAGACCCACACACGCGTGTTTGGCGCAACGCATTATGGGAGATCATCCACTGCGCAGAACCGGGAGGACCAGACGATGCCCAAATACAGGCGAGTTTCCCATAGATCTTTGCGAGTTTCAAGCGACTTCCGCTAATCTTTCAGCCCTCATGCCGTCACAAAGCGCCACTGAGCACAACCATTCATTTGAATAGGGCGCCATCTTGGATCGCCGAGGCTTGGTGCTAACCCGCACACATGCTAACGCGGCAGGTGCACTCCGGGAGCTGGCGTTTGGAAGAGGAGAGCGAGTCCTGGAAAAATCAAAGAGGCCAAAACACATGGACTGAGGCCATGAATGTTAAGAAATGTCCCAAAACATCTCTGTCCTTTGAGCCTAGATCCAGGATTTAAGCTAAAAAAAACATGCTAACTTTTGCATGATATGTAAGAAAGAGCCCTGTGAGTCACTATTGACCATGAAAGTGTCAAAAATGTCTGAAATAAATAAATAAACTGTGTCTGAAACAGGCCAAACATGATGTGAAAACTAGTGACAGAAGAAAACTGGTTTAGAGCCAGGAAGAGAGGGGGGAGAGAGGGATGAGAGAGGAGAGAGGGAAGAGGGGAGAGATGAGAGTGGGGAGAGGAGAGAGAGGAAAGAGTGGATATAGGAGCAAGAGGGGAGAGAGAGGGAGATGAGAGAGATGAGAGAGGGATGAGAGAGGAGAGAGAGGGAAGAGTGGGGGAGAGAGAGAAGGAAGAGGGGGAGATGAGAGAGTGGGGAGAGAGGAGAGAGAGGGGAGAGGAGAGAAACGGGGGAGAGGGAAGATAGGGGAGAGAGGAGAAAGAGGGGACAAACGAGAGAAAGAGGAGAGGAGAGAGAGGAAAGAGTGGATATAGGAGCAAGAGGGGAGAGAGACTGAGAGGAGAGAGATGAGAGAGGGATGAGAGTGGGGAGAGAGGGAAGAGTGGGGGGGAGAGAGAGAAGGAAGACGGGGGAGATGAGAGAGTGGGGAGAAAGGGAAGAGGGGGGAGAGGAGAGAAAGGGCGGAGAGGGAAGATAGGGGAGAGAGGAGAAAGAGGGGACAAACGAGAGAAAGAGGAGAGAGACGAGAGAGTGGGGAGAGAGATGAGAATGGGAAGAGAGAGAGGAGAGGGGAGAAAGAGATGAGAGAGTAGGGAGAAAGGAGAAAAGGGAGAGATAGAGGAGAGGTTGCGAGATGTTTGTGTTTTTTGTTGTTAGAAGATAAGCTAACCCCAGCTTTGATTCAAGCCTCGCTGTGATTGGCTGAATCAAACCCACATACAAACCTCCCCCTCTTATACTTTTTCCTCTTACCCCTGACAAACTCACAACAATAAAAAAATAAAATAAAACACAAAAATGACAAATCCAACAACTTCCCCAGAGTCCGGCGAGCGATTAATCTCCAGAACACATTCCCGCCGCACACACAGCGACGCTAAAACGTGATATTGTGACGCCGCCATAATCCCAAAGCCACAGGAGCTGAAGGCCGGGCGTCACGGCAACAACAGCCTACAAAGAGAATGGAAGAAATACCATTTTTTGTAGCTTTTTTTTTTTTTTTTCAAAGAGGATTCCGCTAAACACGATTTGCCGGTAAGTAGCTTTTGCCCGGTGGACTCCTGACCGAGCACCATCCGCGGCTAAAGGCGGCTTCAAACGGGAAGAATTGGTGTTGGAGCGGTTCTGATCCAGGAGAGGAAAGAGGTCGGACCAAGTCAGAAATATACAGATTTAATGAATTATATAAATGTGGGGCATGTATAGCTGTAAAAGTTGGACTAGAGTGTTGAGTCGGCGAGTGTTGAGTCTCTCGAAAGAGAGAGGAAGAGAGAGAGGGAGAGACAGAGGAAGAGGGAGAGAAAGTGAGAGAGGAAGGAAGAAAGAGGGAGAGGAAGAGAGAAGAAGACAAAGAGGGAGAGAAAGAGAGAGAGAGGAAGAGGGAGAGGAAGAAAGTCAAAGAGGGAGAGAGAGGAAGAGGGAGAGAGAATGAAAAAGAGAGAGGAAGAGGGAGAGAAAGTGAGAGAGGAAGGAAGAAAGAGGGAGAGGAAGAGAGAAGAAGACAAAGAGGGAGAGAAAGAGAGAGAGGAAGGAAGAAAGGGAGAGAGAGAGGAAGAGGGAGAGGAAGAAAGTCAAAGAGGGAGAGAGAGGAAGAGGGAGAAAGACAAAGAGGGAGAGAGAGTGAAAAAGAGAGAGGGAGAGGGAGAGAAAGTGAGAGAGGAAGGAAGAAAGAGGGAGAGGAAGAGAGAAGACAAAGAGGGAGAGAAAGAGAGAGAGAGGAAGAGGGAGAGGAAGAAAGAGGAAGAGGGAGAGAGAGGAAGAAAGAAAAAGAGGGAGAGAAAGAGAGAGAGAGGAGAGAGAGAGAAAGTTTATGATTATTTTGTGTGTTTTTTTCTGCAGTTTTTCCTTCTCCCTAAAGACCAATGGCTCCTGTTGGGTTTGAGTTTCTTTGTTTGTTTTCTGAATGGTTTGATTCTCTGATCTGTGGATGGGAAATCGACAACTGTGGAAAGTTCTCCGAGACGACTGCTGTTGTGATTTAGGCCATGTGCAAAACAGACCTGCTCCTAAAGACGTATGTTTGAAAAGACATTTATACTAGCTAAATCATGCTAACGCTAAAGATTTCACACTTACTATATAGAGTTCCTACTGTTCTGTGACTGATGAGGCAACACTGACATTTCCTCACTGTGGGATCAATAAAGCATATTTTAATCTTAATCCTAATCTCATAACCTTGTGATAAAACGCCCCGGTCTCTCTCTCTCTTCCCACACTTGTCACACTGCTTGTTCTTCGCGGTCGTGTCCGAGCGGTGACTTTGCCGAAGAGTAAAGTGGGTCAGTCCGATCACAGCCGCTCGGCACAAACCGCTTCCTGAGCAGGTGTAGAGCGGGGAAGAAAAAAAATTGTGTGTTTTTGTGTGCGTTTTTTGTGCGTCCACGTGCTCCCAGCTCCACCTGCTCTATAATGTATGTATGTGTGCAAGAATCCGGCGGCGCACGCACAAAAAAGACACATAATGACTGTTAAACCAACACGGCGGGATGAAGCAACGGCGTGAAACCCGGCGCCAGGAGAGCGGCGTGCGAGAATGTAGCGCCCTGAGGAGCGAGCGAGCGAGATTCAGGCGAGAACTCTCCATTATGCAGTTTTTAAAGTTACCGTTTTTTTACCCGTGTTGTCAGACAGAGCTCCTGAACACAGATTTACTTCAGTCTGGCTTCTGTGACTCACTGTTTGAATTCTAGAGAAAATACCAGATACTTTTTAATATTTTTGTTTAGTACATTACAGTTCTGTCCATTTGCAGAGAGAGAGACCAGAGAGAGACCAGAGAGAGACCAGAGAGAGAGACCAGAGAGAGACCAGAGAGAGACCAGAGAGAGAGACCAGAGAGACCAGAGAGAGACCAGAGAGAGAGACCAGAGAGAGACCAGAGAGAGACCAGAGAGAGAGACCAGAGAGACCAGAGAGAGACCAGAAAGAGAGACCAGAGAGAGTGACCAGAGAGAGACCAGAGAGAGAGACCAGAGAGAGACCAGAGAGAGACCAGAGAGAGACCAGAGAGAGACCAGAGAGAGAGACCAGAGAGAGAGACCAGTGAGAGACCAGAGAGAGAGACCAGAGAGAGACCGGAGAGAGACCAGAGAGAGACAGGAGAGAGACCAGAGAGAGACCAGAGAGAGAAGAGAGAGAGAGACAGGAGAGAGACCAGAGAGAAAGAGACTAGAGAGAGACCAGAGAGAGAGGCCAGAGAGAGTCCAGAGAGAGACAGAAAGAGAGCAGAGAGCGAGACCAGAGAGAGAGACCAGAGAGAGACCAGAGAGAGACAGAAAGAGAGCAGAAAGATAAGATAAACCTTTATTCGAAAGAAGTGTGAAAGTCATAGTTTCTCTCTCTAGTGAGTCTCTCCAAACTAAAGCAGAATAAAAGGAGAACAACAGAGAACTCATGCAGCACTGCAAAAAATGATACAAAATAATTGTTTTTATCTTAATCTGACACATTCTGACGGTGTTAAAACAAGATTCTCCAACGGGACAAAACCATTTAGTCTGATTTCTACAACTGTTGCTTTATTTTTTTCATTCTAAGAGAGACATTTAATTTCTTGTACCTTTTTAAGACACATTTTGCCTCACTCCACTTCACCGAATATTCTCAACACGGGCCTCCCCAAGGTTTCTCACTTTAACCCACACTGTTTTTTTGTTTTCTTTTTCTGGATCCTTGTCAATGCAGGAGGGTCTAAGGACAGTGCCCCTATGTGTTCGTTCGTCATGGCATCTGTTGTGATTTAGTGATATGCACAAATGAATGGAATAGAATATAACGGTCGTCTTCACCGTGGCCTGATTCGGCGGCTGCGGTTTTTATTTCTTTTACACGCCCCTGTCATTTGTCCCATAATGCAATTGTAACGCCCACGATTGTGCACGCATGGGTCCGGCACGCCGCTTTGTTCAGAGAGAGCGGGGGGTGGAGGGGGGGTGGAGGGGAGGATCTACCTACTGTGCCACTGTGACCTCAAAAAAGGCAGCCGTGAAGCAACACGAACAGGGAGAGAACAACAAAACAGACGCACAATGGCGACACGCGACGGAGGAGTGCGGAGCGAGAGGAGCGGTGCGAGCGTGTGATGGGGTTTGGACGCCCGGACGCAGAGGAGGAGAGGGAGGTTTTTGGTGATGCGGGGGTTTCTAGGGATTCATGTCTGTGTATCTGCGATGTGGTGAAAAGAGAGAGAGTGAGGGATGTGTGAAGAGGAAGAGAGGAAGAGAAATGTATCGTTATTTAAGTTTGTACACAAAGTAAAGGGCTGGGTAAGTCACAACAAGGTTAAGATGGAGAGCAGAGAGAGAGAGGGGAGAGAGAGAGACTCTCTTTCCTCCTCCTTTCTCTCCTTTTTGCTGCCTGCTTTTCTGACAAGAACAGTTATAGAATGTCAGTATGACAGTGTGGTCTCTCTGTCCTCCTCATCCTCCTCTCCCCCTCTCTGTCTTCCTCTCTGTCCTCCTCTCCCCCTCTCTGTCTTCCTCTCTATCCTCCTCTCCCCCTCTCTGTCCTCCTCTTCCTCTCTGTCCTCCTCTCCCCCTCTCTGTCCTCCTCTCTATCCTCCTCTCCCCCTCTCTATCCTCCTCTCCCCCTCTCTGTCCTCCTCTCTGTCCTCCTCTCCCCCTCTCTGTCCTCCTCTCCCCCTCTCTGTCCTCCTCTCTATCCTCCTCTCCCCCTCTCTGTCCTCCTCTCCCCCTCTCTGTCTTCCTCTCTATCCTCCTCTCCCCCTCTCTATCCTTCTCTCCCCCTCTCTGTCTTCCTCTCTATCCTCCTCTCCCCCTCTCTGTCTTCCTCTCTATCCCCCTCTCTGTCCTCCTCTCTGGCCTCCTCTGTCCTCTTCCATCCTCCTTTTCCTCTCTCTCCTCTGCTGGCCTCCTCCTTTCTCTTCCTCTCTCCGCTGCCTGTTTCTCTGACAGGAACAGTTGTACGACAGTGTGCTCTCTCTCTCTCCTCTTCTCTCCTCTCTTCCGCTCTCCTCTGCATGTCTCATCATTACCCAGAGATGTTCCACAGACAGGAACCAGACGAGGACTAGAGTCGATCCCCAATTACTTTCTCTCAGTGGTGGATGGACGGGGCTTCTCCGCTCTCTTCACACACGCCGCGCTCCCAGAACAAATATTTAGTGAGTTTTTTACACAGAAACACACAGAAAAGGATTTTTGTTTTCCCTCCGAAGCTGCGTCTTTGATTTGAATCTAACACGTTTGGAAACATTGTGAGAGCTGTAAAAATGGAGAGGAGGATTTGGCGGCTGTGAGAAAGAGAGAGAGAGACTGGAGGTAAAGGTGGTGGTGTGTTAGCAAACAGAGAGAGAGCAGAGAGAGAGGAGAGAGAGGGGAATGAGAGAGGAGAGAGAGGGGAATGAGAGAGGAGAGAGAGGGGAATGAGAGAGGAGAGAGAGGGGAATGAGAGAGGAGAGAGAGAGGAGAGAGAGGGGAATGAGAGAGGAGAGAGAGGGGAATGAGAGAGGAGAGAGAGGGGAATGAGAGAGGAGAGAGAGAGGGGAATGAGAGAGGAGAGAGAGGGGAATGAGAGAGCAGAGAGAGGGGAATGAGAGAGGAGAGAGACAGGAGAGAGAGGGGAATGAGAGAGGAGAGAGAGGAGGGGGAATGAGAGAGGAGAGAGAGGGGAATGAGAGAGGAGAGAGAGAGGGGAATGAGAGAGGAGAGAGAGAGGGGAATGAGAGAGGAGAGAGGGGAATGAGAGAGGAGAGAGAGGGGGAATGAGAGAGGAGAGAGACAGGAGAGAGAGGGGAATGAAGAGAGGAGAGAGAGAGGAGAGAGAGGGGAATGAGAGAGGAGAGAGAGGGGAATGAGAGAGGAGAGAGAGAGGAGAGAGAGGGGAATGAGAGAGCAGAGAGAGAGTAAGTGAACGGAGGGAGAGCAGAGAGAGGAGAGAGAGCAGAGAGGGAAGGGAGAGAGAGGAGAGACCACAGAGAGAGGAGAGAGCAGAGAGAGAGTAGAAAGAGAGCAGAGAGAGTAGAGAGAGAGCAAAGAGAGAGGAGAGAGCAGAGAGAGAGCAGAGAGGGAAGGGAGAGAGAGGAGAGAGACGGACCAGAGAGAGACCAAAGGGAGAGATCAGAGACCAGAGTGAGAGAGAGTAGAGAGACCAGAGAGAGAGAGAGAGAGAGAGAGAGAGAGAGAGAGTAGAGAGAGACCAGAGCAGAGAGAGAGAGTAGAGAGAGAGACCAGAAAGAGAGACTAGAGAGAGACCAGAGTAGAGAGTGACCAGAGAGACCAGAGAGAGAGAGAGTGACCAGAAAGAGAGAGACTAGAGAGAGACCAGAGTGAGAGAGAGTAGAGAGACCAGAGAGAGAGAGAGAGAGAGAGAGAGTAGAGAGAGACCAGAGTAGAGAGAGTGACCAGAGAGACCAGAGAGAGAGAGAGTGACCAGAAAGAGATGCATTAAAATAACAAATAATCACAGTACATTATGAAGAGTAAAGACAGAATCATCCGGCAGCGAAACAGAACTTCAGAGTAGAAGCCTGTCTCACATTTTCAGGAAGACTGCTCCAGATTTTAGTTGCTACCTCCCCATGTCTAGTCCTGACTCTGGGACCAGCAGGAGCCCAGTCCCTGTGCTACAGTAGAGTAGAGGAGAGTGGAGTTAAACCAATGGTGGAAACAGGGCCAAACTTTACACGTTTTTATCACAACGTTTTTGAACTTCATAATGAACTTTTGATAGATATAAACTTTAATAAATCTGTTAATGTCACTACTACACACACAGACAAAACCTACTTTCACTGCTCGACACACACACCTCCATCTCTGTGTAAACTGTGCTATATAAAAAAATGTGGTTGTGAAAAGTTGGCGCTTTTAAGAAGTCTCTCCAACCGTGACTCTCTGCGGCGGTAATGAGCGGTGCATGTGGGTGCCATGTTTTTGTAGTCCGGTGCCCGTGTCCTGTCCTCGGCCAGTCCCACCATCTGTCCACCTGTCCCCCCCCCCCCCCGTCCCTCCTCACCCTGCTCACCCTCCTCACCCCCCTCCCCCACCCCCTCTGAGGCAGGGTTCTGTTGTGTTGCCAGGGTAGGATTCACCCTGCCGTGCCACTGCCGAGCCCCGTGATTGGCCGAGGCCTCTCCCTAAGTCCCGCCTTCTACTCAGCATCTCTTCCCCACCATTCCTCCCACACACACACACACACACGGACACACACAGAGAGAGACACACATACACTCATATATAATCACACATGAACACACACAGAGAGACACACACTCATACATACACACACATGGACACAGAGAGAGAGAGAGAGAGAGAGAGAGACACACACATACACTCATGTATACACACACACATGGACACAAACACACAGAGATACACACGCACACACACACACACATACAGTATACATACACATACACACATACAGTATACAAACACACACACACACACATACAGCATACAAACATACACAGATACAGTAAATACACACACACACACACAGACACACAACATTCATAAGTGCAAAGTCTGGCATGTCCTGTCTTCTTGCCCGTCTCCTCTGTGTTCTTGTGTTGCCATGTGGTGATGTTGTGTGTTGCCATGTTGCCTTGTTGTGTGTGTGTGTGTGTGTTACCATGTTGTGTGTGTGTGTGTGTGATGACTGGAGCACCGTTTGTCCTTGTCCTCCCGTGCCCTCGTCCCCTGATTCGGATTTCATGGCCGTCGCTCTCATTAGCTTTAGCCCCAGCCGCGTCTTGCTAGCTCCGTTAGCAGGTTTGTTTTTGAAGTGAGATTTCAAAGCAGTTCATGGGAGTTAACACAAACATATGTTATGCTAACGAGCTCTGTTAGCAGCAGAAGGGTTAACTCTGGGCCAAGTCAACATTATATCTGCATCTCTGTACATTCTACTTGTTTATTGTGCTTTTACGATGCATTTTAGCGCTTTATAAGCCGGTTACAGTAAATTGGCTGGGGCTACAACGGATTTTGCGAATTATTATCGTATTTATTAAAGCTAGAGATTTTAGTAAAGAGTTATTGTTGTCTTATCTTGTACCTGTGTGCTCCTAATTCCTACTGTTCTGTAACTTGTGACGAACTCTGACATTTCTGAGGCCCACAGGTACAGTAACTGACGTCCCTATGTGTACTTTTTTGTTGCTAACACGCCGTAGTTTATTTATGAGGTGAAAAATAGCGTCAAATATAGTGTCTAACGAAACTGCAAACGATAACGAGGATTTGTAATGAGATAAAAGTATTGTTCACAAACTGTACCTTTGCTAGTTTTGGTGTCAGAGATATGGGAAAAAGAGAGCGAGGGTTTCTCTTTTCTAAAGGCCTCTTTGGTACCATGAGCGATATCGGTCTCTCTTTCTTTCTCTGTGCTTTCCCTCTGCTCTCTCTCTCTCTCTCTCTCCCTGTGCTTTCCCTCTGCTCTCTCTGTGCTCTCTTCCTCTCTCTCTCTGGGCTCTCTTCCTCTCTCACTCACTCTCTCTCGCTCTCCCCCCCTCTCTTTCTCTCTCTCCCCCTGTGCTCTCCCTATCTCACTCTCTCTCTCCCCCTCCCTCTCTCCCTGTGCTCTCCATCTCTCTCTCTCTCTCTCTCTCTCTCTCCCCCTCCCTCTCTCCCTGTGCTCTCCATCTCTCTCTCTCTCTCTCTCTCTCTCCCCCTCCCTCTCTCCCTGTGCTCTCCATCTCTCTCTCTCTCTCTCTCTCTCTCCCTCTCACTCTCTCTCCCTCTCTCCCTGTGCTCTCCATCTCTCTCTCTCTCTCCCTCTCTCCCTGTGCTCTCCATCTCTCTCTCTCTCTCTCTCTCTCTCTCCCTCTCACTCTCTCTCCCTCTCTCTCTCTTCCCCTTCCTTCCATCTCGCTGATTGGAGTCTGCAGTCGTGCGGCTTAACAGGCTCTGGCATGAAAAGGAGAACTCTACTTCCACCCTACCACCCATCAACACACACACACTAACACACACACACACATACACACACACACACGTGCAAAAACACACACATGCATTCTCACACACACACACATATACAAACGCAAACATCCCAACAATAACATGGCCTTTGTGTGTATGTATGTATATATGTGTGTATGTCTGTGTGTGTGCAAGTATATCTGTGTATGTGTGTGTTTGTGTAAAACAAAATCACTTTGCTTCGTCCCATTGGCAAATCTTAATCTCAAAATGTCCTCACAATAAGCACATTTTTGACTGATGTTTCCTCTCTTTCTGCAGTGTAGCGCCCCCTGCTGGACTCTGCCTTTACCCTCTGCACCAGCGACGACTTAGCAGACTGTGCATGAGAGCGGCAGGCTGCGTGACTGCCTCCACACTTCATAATTCATACTTTACTCTCCAAAGCCCGAGCAGAAGACCCAGAGATGGTTGTGTTTCCCCGGTCCTCCTCCTCCTCCTCTGGGTCCCTGAGCGGTGGAGGCCCTGAGCAATGGAGGCCCTGAGCGGTGGAGGCCCTGAGCGGTGGAGGCTGGTGCTGCTGATGGGGCAGATATGTCAGGCCATAATGTTACCCAATGAGCCAAACTGTTACAAAATGTGCTGTCGAGGAGTCGGGCCGTCAATCGCACTAATGGACAGAACTGACACCTGTTCTGTGCCGTGAGAAAAGGTGCCTTAAGGTTTTTAGAAAGCCACAATTATAGTAAGTAAATCACCGAGGGTCGGCCATCTTGTGCTGCTGTCGTTTCTCGGCCTGGAATTTGGAAAAGCTTGAAAAAGTAAGTTTATGTGTCTCTTGCTGCAGAGAAGAGGCCGAGAAATATCTGTTTTGGTTTAGATTTATTTCCTGTTTTATTTTGTAATTGTTTTAACCCCTGTGTCTTCTTTAGAGCTACTTCCTGTATTTAAATCAAGTCTGTTCCTTCACTTCCTGTCTGTTTTTGGTTCCGTCTTCGGTCTATCTATCTATCTATGAATCTATGTATTTATCTATGTATCTATCTATCTATCTATCTACAGTGTATATCTATCTATCTATCTACAGTGTATCTATCTATCTATCTTTCTATCTTTCTATCCATGTATCTATCTATCTCTCTGTCTCTCTGTCTATCTGTCTGTTCAATGCCAAATCAAAAACATGACAATATCATAAAAATGGACTCATCTCAGATCAATTTGATTTGTTCTTTCGTCAAACAATAAATAATGTTGTGTTCATTACGTCGGGGTTGGAACCTCATGATACAATACATTATGATACGATACGATATATTACGATACGATACAATACATTATGATACGATACGATACATTATGATACGATACGATACATTACGATACGATACAATACATCATGATACGATGCGATCCATTACGATACGATACAATACATTATGATACGATACATTATGATACGATAGGATACATTATGATACGATACATTACGATATGATACAATGCATTATGATACGATACATTACGACGTGATACATTACGATACAATACATTACGATACGATACATTACGATGCGATACATTACGATACGATACATTACGATACGACACAATACATTACGATACGATTCATTACAATACAATACATTACGATACAATACATTACGATACGATACAATACATTATGATACGATACGATCCATTACGATACGATACAATACATTATGATACGATACGATACATTATGATACGATGCGATACATTATGATAAGATACGATACATTATGATACGATACATTACGATATGATACATTACGATACAATGCATTACGATACAATACATTACGATGCGATACATTACGATACGATACATTACGATACGATACATTACGATGCGATACATTACGATACGATACATTACGATACGACACAATACATTACGATACGATTCATTACAATACGATACATTACGATACGATACATTACGATACGATACATTACGATACGACACAATACATTACGATACGATTCACTACGATACGATACATTACGATACGATGTGCGATACAAAGCTCACAATAACGATTATCTCACAATATGACTATGCAGCGATTATCGATATATTGATCAGAAATATACCTACAAAAATGTTTGCCATAAAGAGTAGAATATTTTGTGAAAAAATACACTTCATTTCAAGATAAATGGATAAAGTGTAACATTAAAGTGAACAAGTATAAATTCCTTAGAACTATTTTAGTAAAAATTATGACTTTTTTAAAGAACAAAATACTTACTTTTTACTTTCAATAAAAACAATATGAACATTCTGCAGAAATTAAAGTTCATTTAAGTTACAAAACGGAAATATTTTTTTATATATTCTTTAACTTTAAACTAGCAGGTTTTCCAGTAATTAATCTCTAATATATGACGAATGGAGCTGCGTAATGTAGCCAGATATTAACAAAAATAATAAATAATAAAAATAAAAGACATTTGTTACTTAGCAAAAACGTATCGATAATCGATTGCGTGAGAAAGTATCACGATACATTTCCATATTGATATATTGTCACACTCCTAATATTAAGTATTGATATCTTTTAGTTTATAGTCTGTTTTCCTGTGTGTAAGAATCGGTGCTAATCTGATCTAATTCTCTTAAAGTTGCTGTAAATGTGTGATAATTAATAATGCAAACACCGAGTCATAAATGTACAGATATCATTTATTCATATATTTAAGCCTGGCTCTGACTCAGGACTCCACCTCACACTGAGTGACGTCGATCGGTCAAAACTCCACCGTCACCCGGGGATCCTCTCTGACCAGGGCCGTCTCAGGACACACAACCCCCCTCCAGCAACACACTCTAACACGGACGCACAACCCGGACGACGCGGACGCACACTCTGCAGCCGAGCGAGAGGCTTGAAGAGCGGAGTCTGAATATTACATGAGGCTTTCAGTTCAGCGTCAGGGAGAACGGAAACACAAACACATGTAGTTACACACACACAGGGGCGCGCACACACACACACAAAGGAGCACGCACACACACACAGGAGCACACGCACAAACAGGAGAATACACACACACACACAGAGGAGCACACACACACAGGAGCACACGCACACACAGGAGAATACACACACACACAGGAGCAGTGGAGAGTGAAGGGATGTGGCCTGGAGCTGCTGGAACACACAAGTACACACATATACACAATCACACGTAAATGCACACACTTAAATACATACATACATACATACTTGGACACACACACACAAACCTATATACAAACATAGAAAACATAGAGACATTCTCACACACGAACACATATGTACATACACACAACCACAGAAACACACAAATACACACACACACACCCACACACACACTTTAAAATGACCAGAAATCCATGAAATATAATCAGATTTTGAATGTGTAGGACATGGACAATGTTTGGAAAGCACAGGGACTGGCCTCCTGCTGGGACTCTGAGGAGCACAGGGACTGGCCTCCTGCTGGGACTCTGAGGAGCACAGGGACTGGCCTCCTGCTGGGACTCTGAGGAGCACAGGGACTGGCCTCCTGCTGGGACTCTGAGGAGCACAGGGACTGGCCTCCTTGTTCCAGTGCTAACCTCAAACACGGTGAAACTTTGGCAAATACCATTGTTTTACTGTATGTATGTATATATATATTTGCATGTGTATATGCTGAGGGTACACACAGTAAAAAATATAAAATATGAGGTCTAATAAATGCTTGAAATGAGTGATTTTTATCGTAATCCGACACATTCTGACTGTGTTAAAACTAGATTCTCCAACGGGACAAAACCATTAAGTCTGATTATAAGAACCGTTGCTTTTTTCCCGGTCTAAGAGAGACATTTCTGGTATATTTTTAAAAACCAGACCATTTTGTTTTGTCCCATTGGAGAATCTTGTTTTTTAGCTCAGAATGTGCTCAAATTAAGATACATTTTTTGCCAAATTTGAGCCATTTTTTGTACATTTAGCAACATTTGTGGCATTTTTGACTAATTTTTGGCAGTCGGCGACACGTACAAAAGGTCTCCACAAACTAAGGAATGTACTGTAAATATCGTAAATACTTTTCTGCTTGAAATGGAATCAAATCAATCTAATTTTACACCTTTCCGAGGGACTATCGTTGGTAACCAGGTGTTAGCTAATACCATGTGTACTGTCCCTATTCAAGCAAACTAATACTTCATAACAATGAGATCCTCAACATCTGAGCAATTCCGAAATTTCAATTACTTAGTTACTGGTTAGCACTCTCGCTTCTCAGCAAGAAGGACCTGGGTTCGAATCCCGGTCGGAGAAGGGCCTTTCTGAGTGGAGTTTGCATGTTCTCCCTGTGTCTGTGTATTTTTCCTCTGGGTGCTCTACATTTCCCTGAGGAGACGTATTGAAAGCTCGTTACCTGCCAATATCCTGCTAATAAAGCCGAGAAAGCGGTCCTTCCTCGATCGTCTGTGCCCCTACATAAACAAACCTCCCACTCCCCCCCGCCTTCACCCACTCCCCCCCGCCCTCACCCACTCCCCTCCTGCCCTCTCCCACTCTTTCCCAGATCTTCGGGATTGATACGTGTTTGAAGAAATCGCAAATGAAAACGACCTCTGATTGATTCTCTCCGCGAACAGGACGGCGTACAGAGAAGGAGCAGTTAGCGGGTCAACTAGCGCCGCGGGCTTTTTCGGAGATGAAACAAGCCACGAATCCCAAGCCCCCGGGCCCTTTTCTACACGCCGGATAAGAGGAACAACGTTATCATATGGAGGTGGCGGGTTCACGGCGGCTCGTCTGCACACGGGGGGTGTAGGCCGATGTTAGTTCAGAGTGGAAATCAAAGAGGCAGATGCTAGCGGTGTGTGGTGCGTGTAAGCTAGCAGGTGCAGCCGGCGGCGCTATGCATGAATTAGAGGAGATTTTTTTTTCCATCGGGATGCAATCGTCACTGTATATGGATAAAGAGAGTTTGGGTTTCACTCATGAGCAGGTCCTGGATGGATTGGTGGAATATGGTGATATTGGGGCTGTCGTTCGCAGATGAAAGAGATGAAAAATAAGACACAGTTTGGCAAAATGTAGCTAAAAGTGATGAAAATTATGACAAAGTTTAGCAAAGTGCAGCTAAAAGTGAAGAAAAATAGACAAAATTTAGCAAAATGCAGCTAAAAATGATAAAAAATTAGACCAAGTTTAGCAAAGTGCAGCTAAAAGTGAAGAAAAATAGACAAAAAGACAAAATTTGCAAAATGCAGATAAATTTAAACCCTTTTTGACTTTTCCGCAAACGCTTGATTCTTGATTTTCCAGTTAAACATTTATTTTCTCTATTGTTAATATTAAAGAATGGTTAAAGAAGATTTATTATGATATTTATCCAGGAGCTAAACTGAAAATGTACAAGACAAGATTTACCAACGGGACAAGAAAAAGTTTACGGTTTTAAAATGATATAAGAAATTGCAGTCAGAACGTGCTTAGATTTAGACAAAAACAATAATTTCACGCCATTATATATGATTTTTGATTTTATACATTTGAACTATCCATACTGTAGGGCCGGGGTCTCCAACCTTTCCCCTGAGAGAGCTACATTCTCATTAACAGCTGCTGTGCGACGACGGATTGACCACATTTTTTTACTTAATTCAAAAACCTTTCTTAGCGATGATTATTTTTTTAGCGCATTTTACAGACTACGGTCTCTCAAAGCGCTGTAGTAAGTAAGTAAGTAAGTTTTTATTTATATACCGCCTTTTCACTGCAGATCTGAGTCTCAAAGCGGTTTACAATTGTTAATTTTGGGCATTTGTCTCTCACTCCACACAGAGATGGGAGCAGAGTCGCCAGTACAGGAGGCACATGCCAGAACTATTGGACATATTTTTAGTGGTAGGGGAAACCGGAGTACCCGGAGGAAACCTACGCAGACACGGGGAGAACATGCAAACTCCACTCAGAAAGGCCCTGGTCCGACCGGGATTCGAACCCAGGACCTTCTTGCTGAGAGGCGAGAGTGCTATCCACTCAGCCACCGTGCCGCCCTGTACAATGTTCAGAGTTCAGATATTTTTCAATTTTCTCCACACAGTGACGGGAGCGAGACGTCAAACCTCAATTTCTTTTGACTCTTTGCTTGTTCGTTGATCCACCAGTCGTTAAAAAAACAAATGTTTATAATTTTAAATTCTCATCCAACACAGACTACATTACTACACTGCAAAAAGTGATACAATGATTAACGCTTGAAATGAGTGGTTTTATCTTCATTTTGACTTAATTCTGACTTAAAACATTTTTTTTCAAAAGGCTCAGTCAGAATGTGCTCAAGCTAAGACACATTTAGCCACATTTAAGCATTTTATGACATAGTTTTAATGACTTTTTGTTGTGTAGAACTATAGACACTGCAGATTTTATCAACTCATATTTTAGCGGTTTTTGTGCGTGTGTGTGTGTGTGTGTGTGTACGTGTACGTGTGTGTGTGTGTGTGTGTGTGTGTGTGTGTGTGTGTGTGTGTGTGTGTGTGTGTGTGTGTGTGTGTGTGTGTGTGTGTGTGCGTGCGTGTGGTGTGTGCGTAGGGAGAGAGCTTTAGGATGTCAAATCACATCCGAGCATCGAGAGTTCAATTAATTCATGAGAGGCCATTACAGAGAGAAGGGTCAGCTGAGCACAGAGAGGGGCATTTTGGCACCGGGAGAACAGTGTGTGTGTGTGTGTGTGTGTGTGTGTGTGTGTGTGTGTGTGCTTCTCTGTGTGTGTGTGTGTGTGTGTGTCTGCTCAGTAACAAACACAATTAAGCTATAACTGTATAACCCAGTCCTAGTAAGTAATGTTTATCTCCAGACCAAGGTCCCACAAAGCAGAGTCGCAGAGCATCGGGGGCGGTCACTTCCAAACTTCTAAATCTTTTTCTGATTCTATTTGTAATTTATTTCTTGTTATTTTAAATTGAATAATGTGTTATTGTATATTGCCAAAATTCCCAGTCATTTTGACATTTTTTGGTCACTTAGAAACCAACATTCTATGGCAGTTAGAAAGAGAGTTCAGGTTACCATAGCAACGCACTGTTTACCTAGCAACGCAGCTAGCATTTGGCAGCATTTCAACGCGTTTTTTTGTTGTATTTAAAGTTATATTCCCAAGTTTAGCATGTACCATTAGCCATTACAACTACTACCAACTTTTATAAAAACCTACTCACTATTTTCGGGGACTTTTTCAGAATTCCTTTGTTTTGATCGGGAGCAGTCAAAATGGCCGCTCTGGGACCAGTCCCTGTGTTAAATATAAACGTTTTAAAATACCTTTCCCTGTGATTGAAGTGCATAGGAATAAACAGAGAAAAAAGACAGAGCTAAAAACACCAATGAGTACATTTCTGGTTTTGTGACAATATTCAGCAGTAACAGAGAGACACACACACACACAAACGCACACACACACACACACACACACACACACACACAAACTCACACGCACAACACCCCAAAATCCACCTGATTAGTCTCCTCCATACTTTCTTTTTTTTTTTTTTTTTGTATCTGTATAAATCTCATGTAAATATTGTGGTTTTTTTGCATTGTTTTCGAATGATCCAATTTGTCACTTTTGTGCTTGACGCTTCCAATAAAGATGACACAAAAATAAAAATAAATAAATGGTGTTTTTTGACAGAAAGAATAGGCAGAGAGTGAAAGGTAGCGGTGTGTGTGAGACGATGTGTGCGTCTGCAGCACATTGCATTAGTGTAAATGAGTGGTAATGATCCCACTGGGTTCATTTAGACGCCGCACACGGGGAAACACAAACAGGCCGCACTCCAGGCACCGCGCCGGCAACACTGGCACGTCCTCACACACGCCAACCATCTTTAATCTGGTACATTATTTACAAACGTTTTGCATTTATGTGACGTAAAAGTCCCGATGGTTATGGACAGTGGAGATTCTCTATGTGTGTTTTAGCGTTCCAACTGTTGTTAGCAGTTAGCAAGAGACAAGACTTTTCTACAGCCTCAGTCCTGGGTCTACAGCCTCAGTCCTGGATCTACAGCCTCAGTCCTGGGTCTACAGCCTCAGTCCTGGGTCTACAGCCTCAGTCCTGGGTCTACAGCCTCAGTCCTGGATCTACAGCCTCAGTCCTGGGTCTACAGCCTCAGTCCTGGATCTACAGACTCAGTCCTGGATCTACAGTCTCAGTCCTGGGTCAACAGTCTCAGTCCTGGGTCTACAGTCTCAGTCCTGGATCTACAGCCTCAGTCCTGGATCTACAGACTCAGTCCTGGATCTACAGACTCAGTCCTGGATCTACAACCTCAGTCCTGGATCTACAGACTCAGTCCTGGATCTACAGACTCAGTCCTGGATCTACAGACTCAGTCCTGGATCTACAGTCTCAGTCCTGGGTCTACAGTCTCAGTCCTGGGTCTACAGCCTCAGTACTGGGTCTACAGCCTTAGTCCTGGGTCTACAGCCTCAGTCCTGGGTCTACAGCCTCAGTACTGGGTCTACAGCCTTAGTCCTGGGTCTACAGCCTCAGTCCTGGGTCTACAGCCTCAGTACTGGGTCTACAGCCTTAGTCCTGGGTCTACAGACTCAGTCCTGGATCTACAGTCTCAGTCCTGGATCTACAGCCTCAGTCCTGGATCTACAGCCTCAGTCCTGGATCTACAGACTCAGTCCTGGGTCTACAGACTCAGTCCTGGGTCTACAGTCTCAGTCCTGGGTCTACAGACTCAGTCCTGGGTCTACAGCCTCAGTCCTGGATCTACAGACTCAGTCCTGGATCTACAGTCTCAGTCCTGGATCTACAGCCTCAGTCCTGGATCTACAGACTCAGTCCTGGGTCTACAGTCTCAGTCCTGGGTCTACAGCCTCAGTCCTGGGTCTACAGCCTCAGTCCTGGATCTACAGCCTCAGTCCTAGGTCTACAGCCTCACCTCGATGATGTCGGCGTTGGTCCGGCTCTCGTGCGGCTCGTTGTACTCGGTGTACTTGAGCAGAACCTTGTCCATGTCGGTGCTGGCGTACTGGAACAGTTTGTTGGAGTGGTTGAAGATGATGAGGGCGATCTCGCAGTCGCACAGGACGCTCAGCTCGTACGCCTTCTTCATCAGACCGAACTTCCGCTTCGTGAACGTCACCTGCAGAACGGACCAGAGCGAACACACATCAGAGGGAACGGAAGGTGGAAATAGTCGAGAGAAAAGAAACATTAAAATCATTGATAATCACAGTGCATTAAAAAGAATGAAGAAAAACAGGTCGCGTGATTGAATCATTAGTGTGGGTTATTTTTCTTATTTTGTACGTATACTAGGGGTGGGAATTGGCAAAAAAATGACGATTCGATAGTATTGATGAGCTCCCGGCACTTCACTTACAGTGAGTACAACACTTTTTCTACTGGGCCCATCTTTGGTAGCCTGACTCTCGTCAGACTCTTCGCTCACTCACTTCGCTTCTCACATGCTTCTCACATGGTCTGAGCCATAGGTTGGATTTCAGAAGGCGGGGCCTTGTAAAAAAATCCTTGTATATGATTGGATAAACCACTTGTCAGTTATCTTGAATGACTGCTTCCTTCAGCCGCTCACATCGGAGAACACGACTCCCATGGGTTGCCAAATGCCGGCAAGATTTTCGAGCCCAAAACCCACGAGAATTCCCCCCCAAAAAAAAAAAAAAACAGAATTATATTTAGGCTAAAAACGTGATGTAATCAACTTGGGCTATAATGATTTACTGTCCAACCCTTTTCTTCCCCTTAATCCATTTCTGGGTCGGGGGGGTGTTAGTCAGAGCTGCACCCAGTACACTTAGCACCAGCCCCTCACTGATCCTCCTGCAGGTGCTGAGTCCACAGGAGCTGAGATCTTTCAGCAGAGGCTTCAGGCAAAGTGGGGTTAAGTGTCTTGCCCAAGGACACAATGACAGCAGACATCAGTGGGAGTCTTGAAGTAGGTTTTATAGTGGGCTCGAACCCACAACCTTCAGGCTCAAAGGCCAAAGCTCTACCAACTGAGCCACTGTCGCCCCAGGTGATTGTCTTTCTGTTTATTTATTACATACAAGTCTCTTGGAAAAAAAGTATGCGGGAATCCACCCAACCTGGCAACCCTGCTGCATAGACATGTAAACAGCAGGGTTTAAACCAAACTTTACACAAACATTTGACTCTTCAAACACACATATAACAACATAGAACCATCAACATCTCGCCTCATATTGCATTAAAAACGACATCCTTGTCTTAATTCGTTCGTATTTAAACTTTTTAAATAATTCGGACTTCATGTCCGCCATCTTGGATTGCTTTCACTGCCGCGTGAGACAAGCACAAGAAGGCGGTGCAAAGCCGACGTAACACCGGCGATCCTGATTGGTTGATTATTTTCTGATCTGCTGAAGGAGTTTGGTATGCGCTCGATCCCAGACCCATGTGTGTGAAGCAAAACGCCTCTGGTGGAGCATAGCGGAACTACAAGTGTCTGGCGACAGCCAGGCTACCCCTTTGGTACATAAGAATTGTCAGAGCGAGCCTTTATTTTATTTATGGAAAGCCTCCTAAGATGCAGAATTTTATTTTGGAGAGACATTTAGAATTTGCACAAAACAAACATTTTCCCAGTTTTGAGAATTTTTTGACTAATTTTTCATCACTTTTTTGCTGTGTAGTATATATTATATCATATAGATTTCCTAGTTTGTGACTTCCTGTTACTCACAATGGCAATACAAATAATTCTGGTTCTGATTCCCTTTTGGGCTACATGAAGCTAGCGGGTTAGCATCGCCCATCTACAGTACAGTCTATGGTTATTCCTCAAGCTGCAGAGTTAAGCCTAGCGTACATCGGACTGGCAACTGATTATATCCGTCGCATATGAGTTGCTGCCCTGCACACATTGACAATCTGACGAAAACGGGCAACTCCCAGTAGCAGACCAGTCTCTGGAATAACAGCGCGTACATCGACAGCAACTGGCCTCAACTACAGTGTGTTTTCTGACATAAACTGTTGCGGGCTCGCAACACACGCAATACACACACGTTGTCGGAGCGGCGCATGGAGCGCGCACATCGGGTCATATCTCCAAAACTGAGGACAACTAGTTGCCGAAAAGTAGAACACGGACAACTGACTGAAACTGGAGACCGACTGTTTATCTCCAGTTGTAAGAGCGCGCACATCGACCGATTTCAACTGATCATCTCCATCATCTCCTCTCAGTCGCCAAAAGCCGCCTTGCAACTAGTTGTCCCCAGTTTCTCTGTCGATGTACGCTAGGCTTTAGCTTCCTCACTTCGCCTTCACACTTCTTGCTTTACCCTCCTCACCTCTTTCCCTCACCTCTCCTCCTCCTCCTCACCTCTCCTCCTCCCCCTCACCTCCAACCCCGCCTCCTTCCTGCACTTTCTTTCTCCTCCAACTGGCATCTGGCGGGTTTGGGGATTTAACTGGGATTAGAGCGTACAATATAAACAGAGACGAGACGGGGATCGGGAGGAGAACGAAGGAGAAGGGAGGAGAGT